>PVKS010002934.1:24429-79927 GCA_004027875.1 Aplodontia rufa | reverse complement strand
AACCCAAGCTGGGCATCCATGACATGGCATTAGCCCTGGATAACTAAGTATATATACATTTGTTCTTGAACGTTTGACAATGTTTCCCCCTCAATTGTAACTCCATATTCATCTAATAAAAAATAAATAAAATAAAATAAGGAAAATTCAGAGTAGCATGGCTATTCAAATAGTTGTTCAACTAATAAAATGCAAATCTATGATTTAAAAACAAATAAAAATAAAAACCTTCTGTTCTCCCTGAGGTGCAAAATCACAGCCTCCAGGGAACAGGAACCCCCTTGGCTTCTCCTTTGCTAGCAAAGCAATAAAATTTCTTTTTCCTTTTCCTCAAAAATGTGTCCTTGGGGGCTGCAATGGTGGCTCAGCAGTTGGAGGATTTGCCTGGCATGCACAAGGATCTGGGTTCAAACCCCAGCACCACATATACAAATAAATGTCAGAGAAACAAAGCCCAGTGGAAAAAATAAAATTGATTCTCTTTCCGTCAATCAAAAAATCTCTCTCTCTCTCTCTCTCCCCTCTAAAAAGAGAAAAAGAAAAAAATGTGTCTTTGTTATTGGGTAGGTATGGAGGTTGTGGTGGGGGACAAAGACCGAGCTTTCTTTAGGAGGAGGAGGTTGAAAAGTGGAGTGGTGGTTCAGGGATTAGAGTGCTTCCCTGGTATGCGCAAGGAGCCAGGTTTGAACCCCAGCACCACATACACAACTAAGTGTCAGAGAAAGTGTCACTTTCCCTCTCTCTTAAAAAAAAAAGGGGAGGGGGGCTGGAGCTATGGCTCAGTAGTCACAGCACTTGCCTGGCATGTGCAAGGACATGGGTTCAAATCCCAGTACCACATATACAATAAAGTGTCAAAGCAATGAAAGCCACATGAAAAACTAAGCAAATTGTCCCTCTCTCTCTCTTTTTTAATGTTAGCTGGATAAAAGATGATAAAGTATAGTGTGGACACTCACTGTGTAACAGTCAAGAATTTCCATCTAAAAATAAACACAGTTCTCATTGTATAAAAAAAAACTCCAGCAAAGATGGACAAAAATACGTGCCCAGTGACAACAACAAAAAATGACAAAAGAGTATTCGTTCAAATTGAAGAAGGAATGTGAAATATAAATCCAGGATAAAAAAAAAAATTCAAGACAACAATGATGCCTGGTTGGTAGATGTTTATTCCTCAGTGTGAATCCTCATGACAATTCCTAGCTCAGATCTGTGAGATCATCAGAACTAATTATAAGCATTAATTGTAAGAACAAAGAATAATTGTGATTCAACATGGGGTCTGTGGAGAGAAACAGGACTTTTTCAGCACCAGGAATTCGACTCACCTATTTTTAGCCCACTCTTTTGACATATTAGACATTTGAACCTAAGTTTATTAACATAAGAATGTCAATCAGGTTTTATTTCATCATACATGAATTTTTGTTGAGAACATAGTTTTTGAAGCCAATTCTATTACGTTCATTTAAATCCTTGGTTAGCAGGCCTGGTTAAATAATTTCAAAGTGTTTGGATTTTTATTTTAATTAATAAATTATAATTAATAAATCATAATTAATAAAATGAGGAGGCTCAATACTTTTCTATGAAAAATTTCTCTTTTAAAAGTAGTCGTGGGGGGCTGGAGCAGTGGCTCGGTGGTTACGGCACTTGCCTGGCATGCGCAAGTACATGGGTTCAAACCCCAGCACCCATGTACACAACTAAGTGTTGGAGCAACGAAAGCCATGTGAAAAACTCAATAAAAATTGATTCTCTCTGTTTCTCTCTCTCTCACACTGTTCTCTCTTTAAAAAAAAAAAAAAAAGTAGTCGTGGGGTTGGGGATTTAGCTCAGTGGCACAGCGCTTGCCTAGCACACGCAAGGCCTCCAGTTTGGTCCTCAGCCCTAAAAAAAAAAAAACAAAGAAAGAAAGAAAAAGAGGTAGTAATTTAGTGTTTCTTCCATTTTGAATTTTCTTTGTGGTCAGTATTTCTAGTGAATTCTGTTTCCCATGTCAGAAGTTAGAGATCTAACTTTTACTATGTGCATTTTTAGCTATCATCAATTTTGTTTTATACTAATTTTTTTTGTAAGAGAGGGAGAGAGCGACAGGCTGGAGTGGTGGCTCAGTGGTTATGGCGCTTGCCTGGCAAGCACAAGGACTGGGGTTCAAACCTCAGCACCACATACACAACTAAGTAGAAAAACTAAATAAAAAATTCATTCAAGAGGTGGTGGGGTGGGGATTTAGCTCAGTGGCAGAGCACTTGCCTAACACTCGCAAGGCCCTGAGTTCGGTCCTCAGCCCTGAAAAAAAAAAGAGAGAGAGAGAGAGGAAGATAGAATAAATTTTATTCACTTGTTCATCTGGCCTTTGTTTCTCTGACACTTAGTTGTGCCTGTGGTGCTGGGGTACGCACCTGTGTCCTTGTGCTTGCAAGGCAAGCACTGAAACCACTGAGCAACCACTCCAGTCTCGCAATAGTTAATTCTTAATTTGTGAAACTATTGTAAGCAAGTCCTTTTAGATATAGAAGAGGAATATCATTATGTTGTCATATTGCTTTTTTAACTTAGTACATGGCACTAACTGCTCATATTTACGTTAGAGTTAAGAGCAATAAACTGGATAAAAATATCCTTGGGTGACAATGTGCCTAAGACTAAAGTGTTCACCAGTTTTAAATTACAAAGTCAAAATGGCTTGGCAAAACCAAATCAAACAAAAAATAAGCAAGCAAACAAACAAGCCCCCACCCCCCGCCAAAACCGACATCAATAGAACACTTTATCAGTTGTATGAAATACCATAGTTCATTGGAGCATTCCTTTATTGACAGACCTTTATGTTGTTTCCAATCCCCCTTCCACAAAAGCAGCTGTAGACAGACCTCTGTGACCATAGGTAACTATTTTCCTAGAAGAGACACCCAGAAGTGAAATTGCTGAGTTAGAAATGTAACAGTGAAAGGACAAGGATAGCAGCAACTAATGTTGAAATAGCCATTAGGGATCTAAGCCAAACTCTTCATTTTTCTAGCACTAAACCTCTTCCCCAAGGATTCACAGCCTTTTAGTGGCAGAGCAGGTCTAGAAACAGACAACAGTTTTTAAGTGGCTTTAGAAAAGTAAGTCTGGCTTGAGCAGTGTTTTTATTTTGTTTTGATTTTTTGTTTTTTGTTTGAAAAGAGAGAGGATGAGAAAAAGAGAGAATCAATTTTATTTAGTTTTTCACGTGGCTTTCATTGCTCTGAGACTTCTTCGCGTTGCTCTGAGACTTCGTTGTGTACAGCAGTGCTGGTGTTCAAAATCACATACTCACGCATGCCAGGCAAGTGCCATAACTGCTGAGCCACAGCTCCAGCCCCCTCTTTAGGTGTTTTAAGGGGGTTAGACCTCATACAGTGTGGCAGCTGGTAGGGCAGTCTGTGCAGGATGGTCTTGCCTTTGCATCTAGTGTTGACCCTGAAGTCACTGGGGTCAACCAGACAGGAGCTAAGAGGAAAACTGAAAATGGACAAGATCAAGGAGGAACTAGAACCCCAAAGGACAAACTAGCCCTCAAGGTATAGTGGAACCCACAAGGACACTATGGAACCTGCCTTTCTCACCTATTCTAATCTTGATGCCCATGCCTTCATTATGGCATAGGACTCAGAGAAGCTGAAGGAGTTGCAGGACTGGGTGCTGCCCCAGTGCAAAATGTATAAGCCAGCAGATCAGTGACAGATGTGTGAGATGTGCCACTGCACTCCACTCAGGAGACCTTTGGGTGTATGATATGTCTTCTGTTTCCAAATCTCCACCTTCCAAATCTCTCACAAAATGTCTATCAAGGCCAAGGTTAACCCAAAACAGTGCAGGAAAGGAATTTTAGGAAACATGGCTCTAAGTTGACATAGTACAAAGCTACGTGGTGTGAAGGCTTTAATATATGTCTATAAATACTTTACTAAGGGGGAAAGACAGTCACCACTTCATGAGGACACTAAAGCAGCCTGAGAAACCCACATGAGGAACCCTCTTGCCAACACCACCACCATTTTGTCAGCCACGTGTGAGAGCTCTCTTGGAAGTGTTTTCTCCAATCCCAGGCAAGACTTCAGATGACCCTTCCCCCCAGTATAGCTCTATAAGAGTCCTAGAAGGTGAACCATCTGTCTAAGCTGCTTCCCAAACTATGGAAACTATGAAATAATAAATACTTGTTGATAAAAGCTTTTTGATTTTAGAGTACTTTACTACACAGCAACAAGTAACGGATACATATAAGTACCAATAACTTAATCAAGTATTCCTAAAACAAATAGTGAAAGCTGCAGTTTTCATATATCATGGGCTTAGAATATGTTTGCCAAAACTACCTTAACATCAAATTGGGGTAGCACTTGCAGCAAGTCCAGTGAGTAGTACCTTGCAAATTCAACCACTTTACAATAGATGAAGGGGACCTCAGAAAAAGGCAGAGAGTAGGTATTTAAAATCCAGGAGTACTGGGATTTTCATGCAGTTGGTATTTTGTTCTGGCTCTGTCTCCCACTACTTCTTGACCTGCCACTCTTCGAGGTTGCTTTTCAGCACCAGCTTTTGGATGTTCAACACCTCTACTGTAGCCTCTTGTTTGCACTTCAGGCTCCTCTCCCCTCAGTCCCTCCCTGGACAGCTGAACCCTGTTGGTTGAGGCATGTTAGTTTTTCTCAAAGCCCGTGTCTCACCCCCACCCAAATTCTGGATGTACCTGGAATTCTGAAGAATGGCCTACCCCTTTCCAAAAAGCTGCCCTGCTTGGCTATTGTTTGATGTTGATGTTGTGTTTATAGAGACATGTGGAAAGAGATTCATCGGCAGTTAAGGATAGCTGTATCTTGAATGGGGTCAGCACTGATCAAAGACTACCCAGTTCCTCACGATGTGATAATAACATCTAATATTTATATAGAAACTTCAAATTAATTATGTGCCTAAACTCATTTAATTCTCTCGATAATTCTACTACATAGTTTTCTGCTTTATAAGATTCTTTGCTATTTAATAGTGACTAAGATTTTCTAGGAAAGTCTCAATTTCAAAAATCTTGTTCCATTACTGGTCCTTAGCTAACAAAATACTTCATAAGTTCCAGTATTTCACCATTTGAATGACATATCCCAGACTGCCTCTACTTGCAGAGAGTATATCCCAAATAATTTTTATATTAATTAATATAATCCAAAATATAACTTTTATATTTTGGATCAGAATATATGGTCATATTAATACAATGATTTCAGTGTATCTATCCATTCATGCCAACTTTTGGTGAAAACCCCACTTACAGTCCCTGCTGTGTTGGGTGGCTTTTTTTGTTTTGTTTTGTTTTGTTTTTGAGAGGGAGAGACAAACAGAAAGAGATAATCAATTTTTCCATCTGGCCTTTGTTTCTCTGACACTTAGCTGTGTATGTGGTGCTGGGGTTCAAACCTGGGACCTTGCATATGCCAGGCAAGCACTCCAACTGCTGAGCCACAGCTCCAGCCCCCTGGGTGGCTATTTTTATACCTAGTGATATCTCCCCTCCATCCCATAACAGCTGATTGGATCAGAAGTGGACTTGTAATCCCCAGTCAATTTCATAGGTTGTAAGTTTGTCCTGGCTTTAAATGATGGACTAGGGCCACACACTTTTTAGGTCAATATGAACCAAGAGACAAAGAGAAGGTTTCCACATTGGCCCTGGGCTGGGGCGGGGTGTCCATCGTTGTCACATGATGCAGGGTGAGTGACTGAGCAGAAAGAACAGATTGGGAGATAGAGGATAATGGAGCACATTTGTAGAGAGGTGTAATAAGACAGGAGACTAAGAGTCAAAGCTGGAGAAGCAGACATAGAAAGACATACTGACTTTAAATGAGAGAGATAAAAATTGGTCCTCAGTGCCTTTAGGTACTGCTCAAGTTGGGTTTCTACTATACAATTCACCTATGATTCAATAAACATCCTTCTCCTTTATCAAGTTTGGATAAGTCTCTGTTCTTTGCCAGAGACACTGATGAAAATAGTTTCCAATATCTACTCTATTAGATTTAAGGGGGACCTGGATCTAACCAATCAAAATTGTAACAGACAGGATGGTTTGTCTTCATTGCTCCGGGAGAGCCAACTTCTAGGATATCCCTCCAAATGAAGATGCCAGAAGTGCAAAGTGACTAGATGGGAGCCAAGGTGGACAGCTGGGGAATGGGAGATTAAGTGGCCTTGTGAATGGAATGCCTGCCCAAACATTGGGATTGGAGATAATGGATGAAGATCGATAAATGGAAGAAGTCTTGGATGAGTTTGTTAATTGTCATGAGCAAACATATGAAGAATTTCTGAGCACTTTTACTCATCTTTCAAAAAAAGATAATGTGACCAAAAGGGGAGCACTTGGAACTGATTCTTCAGGAAAAATATTTACCTCAGTAAAATTTACATAAAAAAGAACCAAATGACCACCATCTTAGAAATACAGCCATATTTTGTACTACTTCATCACAATGCCTGGAAGAAGAACAGATAATGATGGATGAAGGACAAAAAGTTCGCAGTTCCTTTCAAGGTGATCTGAACCGGGCAGGCAAGATAAAGGTAGACAACTTCAAAGATTTAGAAAATTTGGACATGGATGAAGAAATTAAGCCCCAAATGAGCAAGGATTTCCTGCTGCTTCCAGGAGAAGTGGATGATGTAAGCACCAGTGTTTGTTCTTACATTTCTTCTGTGGACCAACCTCTTACTGATGAGGTGAAGCCAAAGCCTGCTTTAAAGGGAACAGACAAGCAAATACATCACAGAGGAAATACTCTGTGATGAAGTTCAGCCCTCTCACTTGATGAAGAATTTGATTACGACAATGTGACTCTAACCCCCAAGTTCACTCCTGAAGAGATGGATGCCATCAAAGAGCTACTGAAGCAAGAGAGAAGGAACACCAACACAGACCTATGACTGATTTACAAAAGCCGCTTTGCATTTATTTTTTTTTGTTCTTATTCAAGTAGCATTAGAATAAATGATAGCCAACAGTAAAAAAAAATTGTAACAGATGGATAAACTCACCATGTATTAATTTTCAAAGAGAATTTAAAATTCTCAGACCTTGGGAGTATTCAGGTTGGATGCTTACTGCATCTTCTCTCCTTTAAGAAAATTTGGGTAGAAACAGCTTGCTATGTCAAGTTGGCTTGGTGAAGGGAGACCACGCATAGAGCTATCCTCAACAAACTATTGGCTTACACTGCCCCAGTCATTTCCATTGTGGGAATGGAGTGGAAACGGAAATCCACCTCCTGTGGATCTCTCCTGCTCTGGGGGAAGGGACAATTAACAGGGATGGCTCCGTTCTCTATGGCTTTCTTCTACTAGACTCTGTGTAACCCTACCGTTTTTGTCAATACTTCTTTCCTCGGAGACTTTATAATAGCTTTAACATTGGTGATAAAATAATAGCTCACATTATTTCCTGTTAGCTAGCACTGTGCTAAGTCCTTTACATATACATTTCATTGACTTCTTAAACAACTCTATTGGGGCTGGGGGTGTAGCTCAGTAGGAGAGCACTTGCTTAGCATGTATGAGGCCTTGGATTAGATCTCTAGCACTGAAAAAAAAGTTAATATTTTTACCCCATTTTACATATTAGATTCAGACAAGTTTAAAAGCTTGTCCATGGTAACTTGCCATCCTAATTCAGGGAGAAAGAGAAAGCTAGAAGGTAGCAACTATATTACTGTGGCCACATTAGTTTTCAAAATGGTAGTGGAGAATAGGGTTAATCTCATGTCTAGAGGAGGATACTCATAATTAAACATGAGTTTTCTATGTTTCTTTAGCAGCATTTCTGCATGTGGCCCATGTCAATCATCAATATTTTCAATAACATGGATTATTTATTAAAGTGAAGACTAGGAGCTTTCATCTACTCTGTCAGGTAGACATGGTTACTACCAACTAGAGAAAGGAGAAAACATTCTAATTAATTTAGTTCATGAAGAAATGAGCAGTACTGAGGCTGATTCAGAGAGAGAGAGAGATCTTTTTGTCATGTCTAATGCATTTCTCACACTGTCCCATCTATCAATCAAATTTCCAGAATTGACCTAATTTCATACCCCAATAGTTTTCCCTTTCCCTTGATTCTAATGTGGCACTAAGTGGAAAACAGGAGTGGAAATAGCACGCAGCCTTGCCTTCCAGAGTGGTGTCAAAATTGGTTTGCCAGTAGCAACTCCCTCAGGATAGTGTTAGTTTCTACACTCTAAGCAATTTCAAAGCTACTTGGACAAGTTATTGTTAAAATAATGAACAAGAGGCAACAGCCTACTGTCTATTTTTCTTGGAACTTCTGTCTTCAGGGAGTGTTTGGGACTTTACTGTCTTTGTAGTGAAGTCCTGGATCATCCCTGTTTTAGGTCTGTGGGTGGTGGGAGCTGGAGAGGCAGGCAATGCCCCCCCTCAAATGTCCAAGAAATAAAAAAAAAAGAAAAGAAAAGAAAAGAAAATAGGAAGTGTTGTTAAAATTGTGGAGATTTTTGGAACTTTCATATATTGCTGGTGAGACTGTAAAATGATTCATTCAGCTGCTATAGAAACTTTTTGATGGTTCCTCAAAAAGTTAATACATTGGGGCCCAGGATGTGGCTCAGTGGTAGAGTGGTTATCTAGCATTGGTGAGGCTCTAAATTAGGTCTCTACCTAGTAGCATCAACAACAACAAACAAACAAACTAAAGTTAAATATGTGACCATATTACCATATGACCCAGCAATTCCACTCCTATGTTTGTACTCCAAAGAGTTGGAAATGGTACTTAGACAAATACATGCACAGGCATGTTCAAAATAGTATTGTTCATAATAGCTGTGGAAAAGATAAAAATAATCCTAAAATTCAGCAACAGAGGAAAGATGGAAATAACCCAAATATCTCTCAACAGATGGTGGATAAGCAAGTTGTACTATAAACATACACTGGTATATTATTCAGCCATGAAAATAATGTACTGTCCATGCTACAACATAGATGAACCTTAAAGGCATTAGGCTAAGTGAAAGAAACCAGACACAAAGGACCAAATACTGTATGAGTTCATTCACGTGAAATATCCAGTAAACATAATCAAGAGACAAAAAAAAAAAACAAAACACCAAACCAGATTAGTGATGGCCAGAGGTTAGGGGAAGTTGGGACTGGGTGGGTGGGCTATGACTTAACTGCTGTAGGGTTTCCTTTTGGGGCAATGGAACCATTTCAGAACTAGATAATGGCGGTAGTTGCCAAACATTATAAATATAATACATGCATTAGATTATTTATTTTAAAATTATTATTTTATGCCATGTGAATTTCTTTTTTGAAAAAGAAAAACTTCAACAGCCTTTTCTCTGGTTTTGAAATCTTCCCAATGGATCCAGGGCAAAAAAACAAACAGAAAAAACCCCAGAAAAACACAGCCCCCAGCCGCCATCCTCGCGGGCGGGGTGCGTCCGTGTCCCCCAGTTGTGCGTTCACGTACAGCGCCAGTTCCCACGAGTCGGCACCACTGCGCGCGTGGGCACAGCGCCGGCCCTCGGTCCTCGGGGGGCACACGACCTAGAAGACACCCACCAATTAAAACAAAAGTCGGCGAAACACTCAGAACGCAGCATCACGAAGTCCCCAAAGAAAAAGGGCTCTTCGACCCGGAGGCCTGGGCTGAACTAACTCGTGCCCCGACCGCCACATTCCTCCCGACAAATGCGTTCTTTTGTTGTTCACGAAAATGAAACACACTTCGTTGGGCCCCTTCAGCAGCTCCTCGGCCAAGGTGGGGAAGGGAAGCAACTCAGCCCACGGCCGCAGCCGCGAGGGCCAGCGGCGGGGTCGGCGCGGCCCGGCGCGGGGAAGATGGACACCCGCGCCCCGCCCCTGTCCCCCGGGGAGCCCGGCGGCCGCCGCTGGGGAGGTGGGGACTGCGCGGGGCCGCGCTCCCGCCCTCCTCGGCGCCGACCGACCGGCAGGCGACGGCTGCCCGCGAGGGGGCGGCGGCTCCGGGCTTTGTGGCCGCGGCGCGCGCGGCGGGGCCTGGCCGGCCGGGGGCGCGCCGCCGCCGCCCGGCGCTCCGGAGCCCGCGGCCCGCCTGGCCGCCCAGCCTGCGAGAGGAGTCGAGGCCGCCGCGCTCGCGCCTCGCCGGCCCTCCCCGGGTCTCCGCGGCCGCCGCGCCGCCGCTGCAGGTAGGAGGCTCCCAGGCCGGGAGGGCCGCGGGCCGGCCTGGCGGGCTTGGGGGCCGAGCCGCCGCGACCCCTGCCTTCCAGGCCGGGCGCCGGGCCGCCGCCTCCACGCGCCGCGGCGGAACTCGGTGAGCGGGCGGGCCTGCTGCGTACAAAGCCGCATGGCGCGGGCTCAGTGGTGCTCCTGGAGCCGGGGGGGATCTGGACCCCGGGCCCGGGAGTCCCTGGGGAAGAATCCAGGTGACCCACGGTGCCGCGGTCCCCCCAGCCCCGGCACTCCAACGCCCGCCGCGTTTCCACACTTGTCTCCACCAAGGCCCCTGGAGCCCCGTCCAAGGGTGTGAGTGGAGGGGTCCCCTCACTGGAAGGACGAAGGCGGAGCATCACATACCTGCCCGACTGACCTTGGGGAAGCTCCTTTCCTCGGAACCTGGGGGCTGCGGGTTCTGCAGCTGGGGGCAGGGGCGTGATGTAATTCCTCTCCTCAGGTACTATTGTGAAAGCTTAATTTTGCTCACTTTCTACGGAGCAGGCCCTAGGCCCTAAACAGTTGCCATGAATTACCATTAATTCATCGCACTGATGCTATGGGGCAGCTACTGTTAATTGCATGAAAAAAAATCTTTAGGAGTAGGAAACGGAAGAATGTAGTCTCCCTCTTCTGATTCTACAGAATGGCTGCTTCTTAGGTGTGGTAACATTTAAGAGTACAAATGTTCTTGCCATACTTAGAGTGGTTACAGAATGCAGGGATATATTTGTCACACCTTTAAAACTGGAGGTAGGATAATAGGGCCATGGGATGTGCATTTCAGCATGTCAGAAAAGACCGTGTGTTACCCAGGAAATTGTTAAACGTTGATTCAAAAACATAGTTCCTGAGTTAGGATTGAGAAATGCTGTGAGAATTTGGGGATAGAGAGAGTCAAGGAGTGGAGAGGAAGCATTCTGAAGCCCTAAAGGAAGAGATAGAGGAAGGGAGAAAAGCCCACCCCTCCCCCCAGCAGCTTGCTGGACCAGCCTTCCTTTAGAAACCGGGGAGGGGTGCCCCAAGGGAGATCACAGGTTGTCTCTTCTTACTCCCAGGCCAGGACAAAAGAGTATACAGAAGGAATGCAGGCCCCTGACTAGGCAGGCCTCTTAAAGTGTCCTTATCCCTTCTGTGATGCCTGCAGTTCTTGTAATGTGTTTCAGGAGGTGGGGATGCTCACCAGGCCTAAAGGTTGGTAAGATGCTTAAAATACCAAGGACTAACTGAGGTAATGGAGGAGAGAGAGTATTTGAGTTACACCCACTTGGTTAGAGAAGCAGTGGGCTTGAGGAGGTTGTTTTGGGTTTCAGTTTGGAATGGGGAAAATTGGAAGACTGAACCATGAAAAAGGAAGAGGAAAGTAGGAAAGACCTAGGGATGCACTAGGGGGAAAGGCTGTGTAAAGAGAAACTGGTCACTTCAGCATGCCTTCTGCAGAGTACCTGCAAGACCAGTTCTCAGACACCAAGGAGACACCTTGCCCTCTTCTGCATCTTATGTTAAGTGCTGCAGAAAGTCAGGGCAGGACTAAAGTAAAGGCAAGTGAGCAGGAAAGGGTTTGTGGAGAAGTGTGTTTCATTTTGAACCAGGCCTTGAAGGAGAGGGTATTTGGGAAGGCAGTGCTGATGAAGGTGACAAATACCAGGCATATTGGAAAGAGTAATTGCTTTGGCGAGATAGACAGTATGGGGTTCACATCCATTTCTCTCTCATTTTTGAGCTTTGTAACTTTTTTGTAAGGATAAATGTTATTTTTCAGGTACGTAGCAGGGAACTCAATGAACACTTGTACTGCTTTCTCTGTCCATTCAACAAATGTCTACTGAGCACCAGTTGTGTGCTGAGTCATATGCTACATGCGGGAATTCAGAGATGAGTCAGAAATTAGCCCTTAGAAATTTCCCAGTCCAGTGAGGGAGACAGACACGAAGAGCAATTTACAAAAAAATATGAGAGGTACTCACAGGTGGGCATATACAATTGGCAGTGGGCTCATAGAAGAGTGGCTAATTCATTGGATAGAGACTCAGGGACGGTGTCCCAATAACAAGATGAGCATGAGAACTATGTAAGATCTTTTGAATGCTCCCTTCTCTGCTATCTTTTATCTGTTGTACTCTATCTTGTCTTTGCCCTGATAGTCTATCTCTCAGAAAAAAACAATCAAGTTGCTGTGTGTGCATAGTTTGTAACCTGCTTCAAACTCATTTTAAAAGGAAGCTATTAAAATAAACACAACAGCCTGGATGTTAGTTAAAGAAGGCTTCAGGAAAATCACATGGGAGCTGGCCCTTGTAGGATGGAAATCAGCCCTGGGTGAACCTTGGGGTGAATATATTCCAGCCAGAGGAAACCTCCTGTGCACAGAAGGGATGAATGTGAGTTTGGTCTGGTTAGGTTGAAAAATACATGAAAGAGTGGGAGGTGTGGTGGAGGGGGGGATGCAGTAATCAGGGTCAGATCCAGAAAGGCCATGAATGCCAAGAGATAGTTTGGACCCATCTGTCATTTGGGTGGGAGGGATGGAAGTGTACACACGCCTGTGGCATGAACAATATGTTTTAGGAACATCCCTCCTGTGGTTGTGTGTAAGATGAGCTGGAAGTAGGAGACCATTTTAGAGATGAGGGTCTGACCTAGGTCATGGGCGTTGAGAATGGGAGCGGAGGAAACATATTGAGTGAAACATGCACCATATTTTGTCATCTGGTGGCATGTGTTGAAGAGCACGTTGACTTTTTCGTTTTGGGAAGCCAAGCTGCTGTGGATGAAACCATCAGACATCAGGAAGGCTGGGGGAATATTTAGTTTGTTTTTGGCCGTGGCAGATTGGAGATTTCGTTTTTGGTACAAGGGATTGGACCCAGGTGTGCTTAACCACTGAACTACATCCCTAACCCTTTTTATTTTGAGACAGGGTCTTGCTAAGTAGCTTAGGGCCTTGCTGAGTTGCTGAGGTGGCTTTGAAGTTGCAATCCTCCTGCCTCAGCCTACTGAGGTGCTAGGATTACAGATTTCTGAGGTGCCCATATTGGACTGCTAAGTAGAGGTAGTTGGTAGATAACTACACGTGTGTTTGATGCTAAGGAGAGAGGATAGGACCTGGGAGAGGTTCTCCCAGACACCCCCACTTTCTTTTGAATGAATGCTGAGCCTCTTCTGTATGTGAAAGCTACTTATGAAACGTAGTTCCAAGCCTCAGATGGGAGAGATCTTTTATGTGGAGAGAGATTCCAGTGCTGCGGTAAGAGGTAAATACTTGGTCTAGAGAAGACCTGAGAGCTGAGTATGTAGCCAAAATGGTGGGAGTAGAGAAGAGTGTCTTCAGTAAGAGAAGCAAGCTGGGGTGGGAACACCTATAGAAGGTATTTCAGAAGTGTGATGGATGCTTCAGTGATGATTCCAAAGGCATTTCAGGGAAATCACTGGGCAAGGGTGTTTGGGATACAACTGTGGGGGAGGCAAAAGAAGGAGTCAGTACTTTTAAGAACCCACATTTGGATTGCAGAGGGCTAGGACAGGGGAGGGGATGACAGGGGTTCCTTGCCTTAAAGATAAGGCTGGTTTTGCTCACAGTCACTCAGACACAAATGGTGAACTCTTCCAAGTTACATGGCTGCTGGGATGGGTGGGCAAGGGAAAGAGGAGGGAACACAGTAGAGGCAAGTTTGGTTCTGAGTTGAAGATTGGAAAACCTCCAAAAAGGAAAGAAAAGTTGGAGTGGGAGAGAGGACTTGGGAAGTGGCCACCTGGGGCAGACAGGTCTGAGCATGTGAGGACAGAATGAGATCAGGAAGGCTCATCGTTGTCATGAAGCTCTTGAAAAATTGCATTTCTACTTCTTTTTGTACTGTAATGACATTTACAAGAATAAGTTCAAAAATGATATTTTATGATAAATCCCTTGTAAAGGAAATTTTAGTAGGATATTTAGCTATATAATTAGCAAAAAGTTGCAAATGGCAAGCAGGTGGGTCTGTGTGTATTCCACAAATATTTACCAGGTGCCTACTGTGCAGTCAGTGCTCTTCACAGAGCTTTGGAAAGCAGATCACATCACTTGCCTTAGCCATTTCACCTGAAGTTGAATAACCTGTGGAGTTAAATCTCAAAGCAAACAGCAGGATTGTATGAAGTGTTGAGATCATTTCCTTGTGTCGCAGTTTTCTCTTTTATTGGCCAGTACCTCCATTAGCCTCATAAATAATCAGAATATACCATTCATGCATCTTTCACAGTGAGCTGTGGAAATCAGGTTGCAGAAAATCTGTAGCACTGACAGTAGTACTGTTATGTACTCCAGCACATGATGGAACTTCAGAAAACACCCTCTTGAGTTTATTCTAGCAGGAATTAAGATTTGGTCTCTGTCATCCTATTTATCACACTACCTTGTCACCAGCCTGTCCCACAGTGCACTGTGTTGTGTTACGTCATTGTGGGACTCTGATCGCCTCAACCTTCAGGAATGCTGTTTCCTCTGACACCTGCAAAGTAGGCGCTCAGTTAGTTAATCCTCCTGTGTTCCATTGCCCCGCTCTCTTTATCCTTCGTCCTAGTGTACAGACACATATCCTGGTCATTCCTTCCTTTGAAACAGTCCTTAGTGTGGACCATATTACATCTAGACCATTATTCTACTCTTGGAAGCAGTTTGGTCTGTGTGGGACGTGGGGAAAGAACTACACTTTATTGAAGCTCTAATCTATGCTTGTTTTTTACTGACATTGTAGGACCGTAGGACCAGTGCTCAGGGAGTGATAACAGGGTGGGGGCCGTTGGCTCCATTTTTTTTTTTTTTTTTTTTTTAACAAATGAAGCCCTGGAAGTTAAATGACCTGTTTGAAGCTATACAGTGAGTACCCAAGGCCGAAACTGAACCCAGGTTTTCTGCATTGGTTCATTTCACTCTACTTTAGGAGCCCCAGTTCATTAATACCTTGACATCTGTTTAAGGCCACAGTGTCACAGCTCTTCAGTTGTGATGATGCCCGTTAATTCAGAGAACTTCTTTTTCCACAAAAGGAAATAGAAACAAAATATTTGCCAAGTTTCTCTAATCTTTGCTAAACTTTAAGACTTAGTTTCACCCTTGGCAAACTTATAACCATTGGAGAGTATATTTAGTCTTCTCAGGCTGCCATGAAAAAATATCACAGATTACATATTTCATTTCTTATAGTGTCAGAGACTGGGAAGTCCAAGATAAAGGTGCCAGCAAGGTAGGTTTTGTTCTGAGGTCTTCTCTTGGCTTGTGGGTGGTTGCTTTCTCCCAGGGTACTTACGTGGCCTCTCCTGAGTTTGTGGAGAGTGAGGGAGATAGAGCACAAGCTCTCTTTTTTTTGGGGGGGGTGGATGGGCGGGTACTAGGGATAGTTTACCAATGAACTACATTGCCTGCTCTTTTTAATATTTTATTCTTGCTAAATTGCTTAGGACTTTGTTAAATGGCTGAAGTGGCCTTGAACTTGCAACCCTCCTGCTTCAGCTTCCCAAGTTGCTGGAATCACAGGCATGTGCCAGCATACTTGACCCGTGTTTCTTCTATAAGGGCATTAAGCCCATTGGACTAAGGCCCCATACTAAAGACAGTTCCAATCCCCAAGTATAGTCACACAGGAGCTATATTTGAATTTTGGGAGCACAAAAACATTCAGTGCTATAACAAATGTGTTTTTTTTTTGTTTGTTTTAAAGAGAGGGACAGTGAGAGAGAGACGGAATCAATTTTATTTAGTTTTTCATGTAGCTTTCGTTGCTCTCTTAGTTGTGTATGTGATGTTGGGGTTTGAACCCGCATACTCGTGCATACCAGGCAAGCGCTATAACCACCGAGCAACTGCTCCAGCCCCACAACTGTTTTTTTTTTTTTTTAAAAAGGTAAAATATTAAATGTATCTATTACAGTCTTTTGGTAGTTTAGTCAGTGTTAGTGTTTTGGGGATTGCGCTAGTCATTTCCTCTTTATTCTTTTATGATATTTCAGTTACAGTGTTTTATTTAGACCTGTCTATGGGTGTTTGCCAAGTCCAGGGGGAACTTTCATTGCATTTGGGTTTTGCTGTTTTATTGACCATCTTTACTTTAATGCAGCTTTTAGTGTAGTTTTGTGGTGTATGATATTTTGCTCACGATAGGCCGTTTTACACCTTTATAAAAATGTAGGCATTTGGGACTGGAGAGGTGACTTAGTGGTAGAGCACTTGTGTGGCCTGCACAAGGTCCTGAGTTTTATTTCTAGCACCACATATACAAATAAATAAAGGAAAAACAAAAACCAGATGAAAAAATTTAAAACTCTTTCACTCGTTTTAAGAAAAAATGTCAGCATTCATTAAATGTTTACTGATGGCTCACTTTGTGAGGGTCACTGGGTTGCTTGTTGGACCACAGCCATGCATAAGAACAGATAGTGTACTATCTAACAGAAGAGCAGATGCAAAAGAGGATTGCTATTGAGCAGAATTGAAAGGCAGGGAAGACCAGTCAATCTCTAATAAAAACTGATGCAGCAGGAAAAGCTTGTTATGTTGTCATTTGTAACCAATCTTGGACAATTTCTGAATAGTTTTAAAGCTAGAATATGATTTCCAGCCTGGAAGTTTCTATTATTAAACTTTGCTGGGGAAAGCTCTTACTTTGGGAAGTGTTTGTGTACTAAGGACTGTCATTCAGGAGCTCAAGCAGAATGCCAGTGTTTCCTGGAGCTGTGGGCTGTTTTCAAGCTCCATGTGTTCATTACAGTTACTTTTCAAACATAGTTCTTATCAGATCAACAGCAGAAATTATTTTGGAGGTCTGATTAGAGTGAGTGAGGTATACCCTGTGGGGAGCTGTAGGGTTTGGGTTTGAGAGAAAGAGGGAGGAGGTAAAGGAGGCAAGAGGAATAGCCAAGGTAGAGAGGAGGAGAGGGGAGGGAAAGAGCCAAAAAATGGAGATGGATAAGAGCAGGCACAGCTCCCCTAAGTTGTCCATGGACCTTTGCCAACTGGCGACTAGGTTGGTAATTAATTGACATAATTTGAGCTAGGGAGTAAAGGCTGTCCCTAGGTCTAAAATAAGAGAACTAAGCAGAGGAGCATGGGCATTGGAATCAGACCTGAATTTATCTTGGTCTTGTGGCTTACTGTTTGTGTGACGATAGCAAGTTATGGAACCTCAGCGTTTCCTATCTGGGAAATGGGAATTCCTATTGGTTAGCAGAAATAAGCAACTTATTTCATATGCTGGGAATCTATAGGGAACCTTTGGGGTACATTGGTGTGTACTAGAATCCCTTTATAGCCCTACAGAACGCAACCACGTGGCCCAGTGTTCTAAGAAATTAAGCAAAGTAAATTGGTGACTCTGGATCTACTTACTTAGCAATTAAATAACAGTTTAGTTAATAGCTTATTAATGGTCCCCAAGTGTTGGTAATTCTTAGTATTTGCTTTCAAAAGCAGTTGTGTACTTTCTTCTGGTACTGTAAAAAAAATGTTTTTAAGCAAAAAAATTTGAGGTGTATCAAATCATGCTCTCGAGCTATTTTGGGGACAATTAAATGATATGGTGCATAAAAAGCATTTGGTATAGTGCGTAATACACAATAAGAACTCAGTTTTCTGCTATTACATCATTGCCATTTAGGCACACGCCATTGGCCACACTTAAGGCAAAATCCTTTGTGAAATTGAGACTACCCTCAAGTCCTCCATCTCCTGGTGGCAGCTAGTGGTACTGCACGCATTCCCAGGGGGAACATTAAATTGCTTGGCATTGATTCCATGTAACTTCAATTCCATCAAATATCACAGGGTTTTTTTTCAGTTAGCATGTGACTTATTTGCCTGAAAGCTGGAAGCCATATATCATTAGACAGTACAGTGACATTTTCCATCTCAGATGGCAGAACTAATAAAGTGTTAATAATGGGAGTAAGTGAAGTAGGGAGACATGTGCTTATGTACTGTTAGTAGGAATGTAAATTGGTACAGAATTTACATGGACAAGTTGATGGTGTCACAAAGTCTTAAATTTTATCTTTTGTGACAACCATTCCTTTTCTAGGAATTTCTCTTGAAGAAATAATTGAGATAGATTTATTTTAAAAGTATGTATATCTGTATACATACATATAAGATATATATAAAATAGCATTATATGTAATAGAACAAAATAGGGAGCAATCTCTTTCATTTGTGGATCAGCTTTCAATCTTCAGAGTAGCAATTCTGAAAGAGTTGGGACATGGGGAAAATAGTCATACTGATATCTCTTGGGGCAGAGGAGATGGGGTGGGTGGAATCAGCTCAGGATTTGCTCTAGGAGCTTTGTAGTTTAAGAACAGTCAGCACACCCTTTGATTTCATAATAAAAACTACAGAAAGTAAGTTGGACATAGGCATTTTGACACAGACTATACAGAAGAAATGGATTGTATAGGGCATGTATTAATAAATTTCAGTTTAGGAAACATTTATTTATAGTGAATGGAAGAATTGATGAAGGTAAAAAATGAATTTTGGAACTTTGGGGAAGAAAGGGCCCAGATTGGGGTAGCATTGTAGGGAACTTAGAGCAGTGTGATCAAAGCATAAATGGGGAATATAGGGGTGCAGGAACACATACCCAAAGATAAATGTCCTCTCATCTGAGGCAAACTTGCCTTTGACATATGTTTAAATCTTTCATTCTCTAATATCTAATGTGCCCCGTGTGACTGGGAAGAGGGGTGCCTGGTAGGTGGAGACCCTAATCACGTTAGTTTGCATTCAAACCTTAACTTTTGGGGGGAGGTCGTGCATCATGGGAGAATCTGATAGATTCTGCTGTCCTAGTGTAAAGCCCATAACTCCTTGACCCCAATTTCAAATTTCTGATCTGCCTGGTCCTCAGCAACCTCAGTCTAACACAATTACAGTAACCCCTTCCCAAATATAGTACATGAATAACGGGATTATACTAGGATGGTTTTAAATCAGTGTATCATACATTTAAAAGACACAGCTTACCCCCTTCCAACTCTTTATTGTGGAAATTTGCAAGCATACACAAAGATTGAGAAGATAATTGAGTGAATTTTGGCGTACCTAACCACCCTTGTTCTAGCCTGTCCCACTTTTAGCTAGTAGGACTCCTTTCAGGTAGTTTCTTAATTCTTTACATATGAATTAACCAGTTTTGAATGGACTACTGTTATTATCTCTGCTTGCCTGTTACTCTGATATATCAGAGACGTGGAGAATATAGGAAGGTCTGGGAGTGGTTGGCTATTCCAGCAAGGGGACAGACAATGCCCACTCTGCTATTGCTTAGCCACCAGTTTGCTACTGCACATATGAGAGATTAACCTTATAGGAGCCTCCTGTGATTACAAGATTACACACACAGGTCCCAAACACTTAGCAAAATAAGTCATTTACAAAGCACCTTGGTGTGAAAGATGCTTATTCTGCCCTATGATTAAATGATTTGGAGCCATCTGAGACAAGAACCCAAGAGATAGCCTGGCCAGACTATTGGGACAAAAATGGTTCTGGACTTTCCAAGTCACCATCTTTGTGATCTTGGGCAATCTACTTTTCCTTTCTGGCCCTTGACTCTCTCATTTGTAAGGAGGGGCAGTGGACTCAGTCTTAAGTGTGCAGGCCCTTTCACTTCTCAAATTATAGAAATAGTTTACATAGGATTGTATGCTTCTGAAAGTGGCCCTCAGACCTGAGGGATCACAGACCCCACTCCTCGTTTTAAAGATGAATCTGAGGTTGCTTCTGGAGCATGACCTAACGTCACAGATACAGTGATAGAAATATCAGATCTTTTGTAGTAATTTCTTTATGATTCTGAAATCTTGGTAATGTTTACTTCTTCTCTTCTGTTTGATTACACAGTGGTTTCTCATCTTCAATTGTGACAAAAACTCAAGAAAGCCATTTAGTTCCAAAGCTTCCTGACATTAAGATTTGAGGGAACAATCAGTTCCCTTACCTTGAGCAGGAATAAATTAAGAAATCAGAGTGCCACAGAGATGTTCAACTCTTCTTTTTTTGCTGTTTTATACCAAATATTCAGAGTATAACCAAAATAACCTACTGGAAAATCTACTTGGGAACCCAATTTCTAGTCAATTTCTAAATATTTTTCTATGAATGTCATAATTCAACATTAATAAAAAAGAAAGTAGTGATCCCCTTCTAAATATAAGGGAACCAAGTCTGGAATTAAGCTTAAGTGAGTTGCCAGCATTTTTATTGCCAGAGTTGGTAATTCTTGCTTCAAACTTTGCTTTACAGGATAGCTTAACAGCCTGGATACACTTAGTGGAAAATGCAAAACAACGAAATTATAAAACCTGCCAAATACTTCTCAGAGTTGGAAAAGAGCATCTTGCTTGCTTTGGTAGAAAAGTACAAATATGTGCTGGAGTGTAAGAAGAGCGATGCCCGAACTATCGCCCTCAAGCAGCGGACCTGGCAAGCGCTTGCCCACGAATACAACTCTCAGCCGAGCGTGTCGCTGCGGGATTTCAAACAGCTCAAGAAGTGCTGGGAGAACATCAAGGCTCGGACCAAAAAAATTATGGCCCATGAAAGGAGAGAGAAAGTGAAGCGGAGCGTGAGCCCGCTGCTGAGCACCCACGTCCTGGGGAAGGAGAAGATCGCCAGCATGCTGCCGGAGCAGCTGTACTTCCTGCAGAGCGCGCCCGAGGAGGAGCCCGAGTTCCACCCCGACGCCGCAGCCCCAGGTACTGCTGGCGTGCAACCACGAGTGCCTTGTGACGGCTTAATTGTGAAATCCTTCATTTTGAGAGAATTTGTACGGAAGAAGCTTGCATATCAAACTTGGCTTTCCTAAGTCAGAACGTGATAAATGTGTTGACTTGCAAGTCATGTAGTGCATGAATACAAAAGCACTTGTTTAAATCCTTGCGCTATCCCTAGGTTTATTATCATCTAAACATAGGAGAAAATGGTGACTGCGTTAATAGAGCTGTTGTTAGTGAGGAACTTAAGTTGTTTACTCAACCTGTCATCAATGTTTTAATGAGAATTTGATGAGGGTTTATACTCATTCATTCAATCTTTTTTCAAACAATTTTTTTTTTGAGGACCTGATATGTGCAAAGCAATGCAGTAAGTCACTCAAATGGCCATCCTAAAAAAGTAAACGATTTCAGACTTAAAAATGAAGGAACAGAGAGACTAAAGTATAATGCAAACACCCATTTGCATCCACATTACAGTGTTTCTATCCATTATAATATTGTGATCTGAAGTTTTAGTTTGTAGCACTCTGGGGAATTTAAGGGATTCTGAAAAAAAATCTGAATTTTAATATACTTACACTGAAAAGAGCAAAATATGTCCTACATAATTCTTAGGAAAGGAAAAATAATATAATCAAAGATGTAATGATAGTTTGTCATAGCTTCAAGGGACAGGAATTAAGGGGCTACTGAAATGTCTACAGGCAAAGGGACGGGGGAAATGCATATAGATACATTTCCAATAATTCCTGCTTCTTTCTTTCTTTTTCTTTTTTTGGTACCAGAGGTGCAACACCCCTAAACTGTGTTTTTTATTTTTTTAATTTTGAGACAGAGTCTTGCTAAATTGCTTAAGGACCTGAGTTGCTGAGGTTGGCTTTAAACTTGGGATCCTCCTGCCTCAGCATCCCAAGCCTCTGGGATTATTAGGTATGCGCCACTGTGCCTGGTTTAATTCCTCTTTTAATACATGAACTGACCCGTTTATATGAAGGTTCATTGCAATTTGCAGAAAACATGCGTTGAAGCATAGGAAAGTTCCTGGACCCAGCAAGTACTTGCCCAGGAAAATCTAGTTCTTGGCTTGCAGGATCAAAAATTCGCTCGTCAGTGTCCACCGAGTAGATTAAGTTCTGAGGGACTGGCTTCTGTTAATTAAATGTTACGAGAAACTATCTGAAACCAAGAATGTTATCTGTGTAGAGTGAAAAAGGTAATTATCAAATGAACCAAATACATGCTTTTGTTTAGGTTTTTTTTTTCTTTCCTATAGGCAGATCATCCTGAGAAGCTAAATTATAATAAAAAGTTTGGTTGCTGATAATTTGATAAAGGTTATGTCCAGGGTAACCACAGTGGTTAATGTAATACACCTCTTGCATCCACTGTAGGTGCCTTGTTCCTGGTTTTGATTCTTGGGTTCCCAAGCCAGGATTTCTCCTAGCAGACAGTGTTTCCATGGGCACTGCCAACTCTCTCTTCCTTCCTTGCTGCTTCCGTGGGGCATTAGCCCCACTGATGAATGACAGAGGCCTTGCTTTGTAGATGCTTTCACCTTCAACCAGTTTCTCTCCATCTTGCTGGCCTCAGAGCTGTTTAGTCTCTGGGAGGCAGTGTAGGGAGTGGGGCTAGGGTAGGGAGGAATCCCAATCAGCTTAAGTGATTTTCTGGCTTTCCACATTGCTTGGTGTCCCCTGAGCCATGTTGCTGAGGAAGATGCTGGGGTAGACTGCTATCAATTCATTTTGCAAATCAGTTTTCTAGGTTCTTGTGTGTTGATTTTATAGGGTAATCCTTAGGGGACAGTTTTTCTTCCATGTAGGAAGTTCATTCACAATTTTTTTTTTTAATTTTTGGAAGAAATTGTCATTCATTAATTAATGACATTAATCATAGCACACTCTATAAAATTTCCAGCAAGAGAATGCATATGGACTCTCAATGTTCTTCTTGTAGTGACATTTGTTAGACTCACTTGTAAAAGAAATTTGTTTTAAATTGGATGTTGTACCCATATAACATGGGAGACTTCTCTTTGCTGATGCCCGGCACCCCCCAGTACTAAGGATTGAAGCCAGGGGCTCTATCACTAAGCTACATCTCCAGTCCTTTTTAAATTTTATTTTAAGACAAGGTCTTACTAAATTGTACCGGGACTGACCTTCACTATGTGATCCTTCTGTCTCAGCCTCTTGAGTTGCTGGGATTACAGGTGTGTGCCATGGTGTCCCACTCGTTGGTTCTTATTAAGTACAGCCAAACCCTGCCTACTACTGTTTTCACACCTGATCTGCAGGGCAGTGGAGAACTTTGGTGGTTAGTCAGTTGGGAAGTATGCCCAAAGTCATCTATTAGTGCTAGTAGTTAAAGTATTAAAATTCTTTCTACACATTAAAACAGCTGTGAGGTTATTTTTTATTTCAATTTACTTTTAAGAAAGAAAAAAAAAAGACTACAGTTATGAATCATCCCTTCTTGGACTTGGTTGGAAAAAGGTTGAAAATACGCTATATGGTTATGGCCCTTCCTGCGTAGTGTGTCTTTTGACACATGGACTGTGTGTGTGTGTTATTTACTTCTGTTCGTTCTTCCGTTCTTTCCATTTTTTAAAGAGGGACATTGAGAGGGAGAGAGAGAAAGAGAGAAGCAATTTTATTTAGTTTTTCATTTGGCTTTTGTTGCTCAGATGCTTCATTGTGTACATGGTGCTGGGGTCCAAATCTGCATTCCTGCGCATGTAAGGCAAGCGCTGAAACCGCTGAGCCACCCCCTCCAGCCCCTACTTCTGTTATTTCTAACACTGTACTATCAAATACAGTAGCTACATGCTGCCTGCGGCTTATAAGCGCTTTAAGTGTGGCTACACCAGATTGAGATGTGCTGTAATTTTACACACTACATCTTGAAGAAAATACCACAAAAAGAATGTAGACTCATTATTTAATTTTAGATTGATTACACATTTAAATGATAATAATTTTTTTTTTTTTAAAGAGAGAGGGATAGTGAGAGAGAGAAAGAGAGAAACAACTTTCTTGAGTTTTTCACATGGCCTTAGTTGCTCCAACACTCAGTTGTGTACGTGGTGCTGGGGTTTGAACCCAGGTCCTCGTGCTTGCTAGGCAAGCGCCAAAACCACTGAGCCACCACTCCAGCCCCAAATGATAATATTTTTGATATTGTATTAAAATGTTACAGAAATCAGCGTCACCTGTTTTTGTGTTTTAACATGGCTATGAGAACACTTAAAATTATGCAGCTTATATTCTATTTCTATTGGACAGTGTTGTTCTAACATCTTACAGGGTGCCTTTCAACAGAATTAGGTGCTCAGAGATTTGCTGGAGTTTATTATAAAAATGTGAAACAGGATGGAGCTTAGCAGTATTCCACTAGAGGCCTCCCTTCAACTATAATTTTAATGTGAGATGGTGTAGACTGTCATTTTGATTGCTGCCCCCTAGATAGTCTTAATTTGCCAAGGACTTTCTTAAAATATACATCTGTGTTTGAACACACTGATCTTAAAGTTTAAGAAAAATAGGAATGTAAAAAAAAAAAGGTCAGTATTTTCCCCCATAAATATATTAAACAGTTAACACCTAAAGATTTTGTTATCTGTGATAATTTGGCTCTGAAACTTATTCTTCATTGTCTTTTGGGGATCAGATGTGGACAACAAAACTAAGGGAGCCATCAAAATTTGCTAGGAGTGACTGGAAAGTAGGTTAATAGTCCAGTAAGTTTAAGAAAACTAAACTATGGAGTAGCACGCAAATATCTTAGGATAATTTATATTTGATTACACATGCTTTTATTTTCTCTACTATAATTGAAGAATGTGAATGTTTCTTAATAAATTCCATTGTTATCATCACTGTTTAATCCAATCCCATTCTTCTGAGTGGGAACTCAGGTACAGAGGGCTGAGTTTTATTTCTAGGCATGGCACACCTACATCATTGGTCTCTGAAGAGCCCTTCTTTTGTGTTAGTTGTTTGTCCGGTTTTATCCCCATTCTTCACTCCTGCACCCTAATCAGTGTAGTATGCCTGAGTATTGTCTTACGTGTGTTTTGTGTGCATATATTTTTAATATACATACATGAAAAATTATAGATCTCTCTGCTTTGGCTTTTTCCACTTAGAATAATGTTTTTAAGATCTCTTCTTATTGTAGTGTATAAATTGAATCCTTTCTTTTGGTTATGGCATTATCTCCCATAGTGCATCCATCTTGTCTCGTTTTTCCGTTTCTCCATAATGCCTTTTTCTTTGTTCAATTAAGAACTGGAAATTGACTTGTACGGTTTCCTCCCATCCTTTCACTGTCATGTAGGCTTTTCCTGTTAATGCTAAACTTACTTGAATTGCTCAAGTGAAAGAACGTGGCCTTGGCTGTGTTCTCAGTCCAGGGAAAGCCTTCCTAACCTTTTACATAAAATTGAGTTGTTTTCTACTTTGGTTGGCTTGGTTTTGCCTGGGAAAGAGATTATAAATTGCATATTTGCATCAGGTTGCTATTTCCAGGCTAGTCTTTTTCCAGTAAGGGGAATAGTCTTCTCTCTGCACACTAGCTTCTATTCATTGCAGCTAGCATATATTTGAAAGTTAATTAACTGCTTTATCAAGCTTCCTAGCTTTAAGACCTATTGATGCCAGCCTTCTAAAGAGGCCTGGCCATTTTTCTTTAAAATATGTATGTTAATGTACATTTAAAAAAGAATGGTCAAAGTAGTTATTTCTTTGAATGTTGGGATATACACTGATTCTTAGTAATAGATGGCTTTGTGGTGGACACAACTTTTGGGCTGTATTTTACAGTGTACAAGTGATCAGCTGAGCAGTGGTTGAAGAGGTTGAGCTTGGAGTCATGTAGATTTGGATTAGAATCCCTGCTCTTTCAATTAGTCAAATGACCTTGGAAATTGTATTTGGTTTGCTATAATAAATCCTTCCTTGGAGGATTGTTGTAAGGATTAGAGAAGGAAATGTTGTAAAACACTAGCCCATATCGGCTTCACCACTCAGAAAATAGCAGTCGTCCTCCTTCTGTCCCTAAAGCCTAGAATTGTTGAGATGAAAGTGAGCATTTAGAAATTGGCAGCGACAGCAGCATTGCGAGGGAATGAACTTTAAAGACTCAGAGGAGTATCCAGAACTATCCCCTGGAATGAAATCAAAGAGTAATGAGAGTAGAGGTAACAAAAAATGTCTAATGTGTCCAGTCTTCAAAGAAAATATTTTCAGATTTAAGATTAGAAAGGAAGCTAGTGAAGTAAGACTCTTTGTGGTTGATGGTCACATTGGAGGGCCAGTGTCCTCCATGTTAATCCTCCCCCATTCCTTTGTCCTGTGCCTCAGGCACCCACTTGGAACACTGTTTCTCCATAGTTGTATGAGTGGGGAGGGACATGATCCGTCACTGCCACATGCATTTCTTACATGCTCATTGCTGTCCCAGACTCTGCACTGGGCTCTCCCCTGAACTCTGGAACTTGAAGGGGAGGTAGCTAAACCATCTCTAGGCCAGGGGCAGGCCAGGAGGCAGTGGGAACATGAAGGAAGGACATTGAATTGAGGCCAGAGCAGTTGGAGTTCAGAAAGAGTCCTACAGAGACATTTTCATTATCTCTGGCACAGAAGCATTCTCTTTTTTAAAAACCTTCTCTTCCAAAAGTAAGATTTTTACCTTTTCTTTAATCTTAATTAGGAACTAGTTATGGTTGTTTCCTTACCCCTTGGAGTGAAATAATCTAAACAGTAGCCATTTTACTTTTATTAACAGAGTGTCATGAATTAGGTTTCCCCCAGTAGTCATTAACATTCCCAGCATCCTGTCTCCCAGAATAATGGAGTGGACATAAGAATGTAATCGACTCTTAATAAATTGATATTACTTTTCTCTAAGGAGAAGATTCTCATTATTGGAAATATAAAGCTTCTCAAGAAAGCCTTGGAGTCACAGCTAGACAATTCCATGGGTTAGTGGAATTAGTGGTTTCCTTATTGAAATTCTCTAATTGACACTAATGTCATTGCCCTATAAAAATATCAGTGCAAATGTGGTACCTACCAAAAGTGGCATCCTTTTGTGTCCATGTGCTCTTTTTCCTTTTTATTCAAGGGTTCAACACAGTAAATATTTTGGGCATCTACTGTGTACCATGGAAAGTAATTCGTACCCAAGAATGAAAGAAATAAGTAAGACCTGGTGTGCTCTGAGTGCTGTAGTGGAGTGCCTGTAGAGAAAGGAAAGATCTGAGGTTTTATAGAGCAGGCAGCATTGGTCCTGATGAGTAGGAGTTAGTGGGAGTTGAAAAAGGAAACTGCGAGGCTAGTGAGCCCAACTTTGAGCTGAAGGAATAGCGAGACATAGAATTCTGAAAATGAAGCATGATTTTATAAAGAATGTGAGTTTTGGGTAAAGTTGAAGGGTGCACAGAGTATTTTGAAGAGTAAAGCAAGAAAAATAAAAGGAGGTCAGAACCAGATTTTGAATTTACTTAGAGTGGATGGAGAAAATCAGAGATGGGAGCCTTGGGGGAATATGAAATGGTAAGGGGTGGGTGGAGAGGAGTCTCAAGGAGATTTGAGAGCAAGAGTTGGAGAGGAAGGAGGTTATATAAACACTGAGGAGAGAACGATGGTCCAAAAGCTAATGGAGGAAAGACATTTAAAGAGGGATTGTTGAGTGCCAAGGAGAAGTTAAATAAGGGGGACATTGATAGTTTCCTTGGGATCTGAGTATTGGCTCCATATAGTGGTTCTGTGCTAACAGGTGCAGGAGATGGAAAAGAAATGGCTTATGAGGGAGCCAAGCCAGGGAGTGTAGACTCATCTTTCCAAGAAGAGCATTTTTAAGACTGCTGTGAGGGCTTACAATGTGAACAGGAAGCAGCAACTGTGCTTGTGAGGAGATGGAACACAAGTGTTTGCAGCTGAATGAGAAACTGGCCAAGGGTGATCGGACTGACAGAGAACTTCATTTGAACACCCACATGGTTGGCTTTGTACTGTGGTCTCCTTGTCAGAGCTGTGCACATTTCAGTTCAGTATTTGTGTCAACATCACAAGGTCTCTTGATTCTTGATAAGCACATGCTCTGACCACTGTGCCCATAGTTTGCAGTTCTAGAAATAATATAACAAAACCCTTTATCATTATTTCTTAGGGGAAAATTGCTTTTGGTTTATTTTATTTTATTTTTTAAAGTCAGGTGTGGTCAGGGTGCCTGTGGACATGAAAGCCAAAGCAGACACTATTTTAGACCCATCCTGTCATGAGGGACCCTATCATTTGAGCTAGGATTGACTTTTTTCTCTGCCTGTAAAATCTTTGAACATGTTTTCTGCTACTGTTTTTCAGAATCATTTGCTGTTTCAAATAGAGAACTGTGCGATGATGAGAAAGAGTTCATACATTTTCCTGTATGTGAGGGGACCTCTCAACCTGAACCCTCGTGTTCAGCTGTCAGAATAACAACCAATAAAAACTACAGGAGCAAAACCTCTCAGGAAGGTGCTTTAAAAAAGATGCATGAGGAAGAACACCATCAACAAATGTCCATCTTACAACTGCAGCTGATACAAATGAATGAGGTGCATGTGGCCAAAATCCAGCAGATAGAGCGAGAGTGTGAGATGGCAGAGGAGGAACACAGGATAAAAATGGAAGTTCTCAATAAAAAGAAGATGTATTGGGAAAGAAAACTACAAACTTTTACCAAGGAATGGCCTGTTTCTTCATTTAACCGGCCCTTTCCCAATTCACCCTAAGACTTTGGGGGTTGCTCCCTTGTAATTAATCTGTGTTGGCAAAGGAAGTCTGGAACATGAATTTGCGGTCAGTAACCTGTAACAGAGCTACAACTAGGAAAATTAGAGTGGTAGTAGTCACTTATTTAATACATTCAGGTAAACAGCTGCACCCTATGTACCCTGTAAGTGGCAAGAAGCTGTTATAGTTTCTGAAAGTATTGCTGAGTGCTATAATTCTGAATGTAATGTCTCTTAATTAGAATTCATACAAGAACCATGTGTGAGTGTTGTATCTTTTTTTTTAATCAAATGCAAGTGTGACTATAAAGGAGAGTGGCTGATTTTTTCTTTTTAAGCAAACAGCAGAACTTTTCTATCAAATGAGTGCTCTCCCATTGGAAATGGCTGTCCAGGGTGGCCCACACATTTCTCCAGTGGCTGTGCTGTCGTTCAGAACTTGCTAGAGGTTTAGGGAATCTCTGCAAGAACTGCAGGGCTCTTAACTTTTTCAGTGTCATCCTGAGTGTGGATTTTCTGTTTCTAAACATCCCAGCATTTGGAAGGATATTTTCTAAGGTGATTCATAAACTGTCCTTTAGGCTCTTCCCCAAAGAGGAGTTCCAAGTACTGTCTCTAAAGAGTGGAGAATATTGTTGAGAATTAAGGATGTAACAACTTTGAGGGAGAAATGTGCATTTATGTTTCTACATTGTTATGTTTGTTTTATTAAAAAAAAGACTTGCAATTTTATAGTCACACTGTGTATGTTTTTTAAAGGTGCTGCCTTCCCTACTGAGTCTCTGTTTTTGTCTTACCTCTGTCCTTCCTCCCAAATTTGTGCTTCTGAGTTCATGGTTGCCCTTGCTTATAGTCTTCAGCCTCCCAAGGAAAACTCCCCCCTCACCATACTTATGGTGGTAGCGAATAGTAATGCTGTGTAACTACCATTACATGGTCAGCCTTGGCTTTTGAAGATTCTATTCCCAACATATTTAGACATATGGATTGATAAATGGATATTTTGAGCTGTGTGCAGCTGCTCCTGTAGCTGAGTGGTTAAAAATAGTCTTGGGAGTAGTAAGGTAGAGCAGTAGCTGGAGGCACAAAGTGACACTTCGGTGCCATAGCAGACCAGAAATCTCTGATATTGAGACTTCAAGGCCAAGTGGTGGGGAAGGAGTAGTATGTTTGGCAGGGGCCTTATAAGGTAGAGTAGGACTGGGAGTCGGGGTCTGAGTTCCAAGTGTGGCTCTGCCTCAAGCTGCTCTGTGACTCCTTAAATCCCTGGTGTGGTGTTTCTTGTCTACAGAACAAGGGAACTGGGCTAGGTAATGTTTGGAGTCTGCTTCATCTCCTTGGCCAAGGTTTGGTTTATGTAACTTCGATGGTTATTGCCAACATCATGAGTTCCCAGAGGGTGGAGGTCAACAGGGAGCAATTGTCTCCTGCAATGGCTAAGCTGCACTCCTTTATAATTTTTTAAATTTAGATCCTGGGGATGGTAAATTCTATGACACACAGACTCATGATTTGTGCACTGCATGGAATTTAAATGGGTATCAATTTATTTTATACATTGAATCATATTTTAAATCTTAAAGGAATTGGTTAATTATTTTAGATCCTGTAAGGAGGGACTAGAAGACTAGTCTTTGAGAGGAAGGATCCTTTTATAAGGATTTTTGTTCTTTTTTTTTTCTCTTTTTTAAAGAGAGTGGGACAGAGAGAGAGAAACAAACAATTTTTATTTAGTTTTTTATGTGGCCTTTGTTGCTTTGAGACTTTGTTGTGTATGTGGTGCTGGGGTTTGAACTTGTGTACTTGTGCATGCTGGGCAAGCGTCATAACCACCCACCGAGCCACCGCTCCAGCCCTGGATTTTTGTTCTTAATATAGGTTTTTTTTTTTTTTTAAAGGAAAGAGGGAGAGTGAGAGGAGAGAAAGAATCACTTTTATTTATTTTCCCAGCTGGCCTTTGTTTTTCCAACACTTAGTTGGGTATGTGGTGCTGGGGTTTGAACCTGGGTCCTTGTGCATGCCAGACAAGGGCTCCAACTGCTGAGCCACCACTCCAGCCCCCCTTAATATAGTTTTTATCAAATAGACCATGTAGAGAATGAAGCATCCTAAAGTCTCAAGCTTAAATGGTTTGTGGAAGACAGAACTTGATTCTCCATATCTTTCTGCTCCTTCAGGATTGGGACAGGGAACAGCAGGTCCTAAACACAGATGGGAACTGAGAAAAGGTTGCCTTTGCCTCACCTATTGATCTGTCTAGAAATCTTGTTAATATGACATTCTGGAGTGAGGCCTGAGGTTCTGCATTTCTTTTTTTTTATTTTTTTTTAAGAGACAGGGAGAGAGAGAGAATTTTATTTAGTTTTTCATCTGGCCTTTGTTTCTCTAACACTAAATTGTGTATGTGTTTGAAACCAGGTCCTTATGCATGCCAGGCATATACTCCAATGTTGAGCCACTGCTCCTAACAGGGTCCCAGGTTATACCAGCTTTGCTTGTCTGGTTAGCACACTTCTGAGTAGAAAGGGTTTGGAAGACCCTATGAAGTTTTAATTTATCAACCTCAAAAAAAAAAAAAAAAGAAAGAAAAAGAAAAGGTAGAGGGGGTTGTACATCTTTGTGTACAGTGGTGTGCAGGTTATCATTCTTGCTGTAAGAACTTTTGACTTAGGCACACAAACAACAATGTAGAACAACACACAAAATACCAGCACACAGTAGTATATTTTAATTGAACTAAAAAAGCACTGAACTAATTTCTAACTGAACAAATAAAGGATAATTAAGCCACCAGCCTAAAGTATCTTGCTCTACTGTTAATAATATTTATGAGTTTATAACAGTAGTTTGCAGTGTTGACCATGCATTAGAAGCAACGTTTTATAAATAATTAGTCCCGCTGGTTCCACTTCCAGATGATTCTGATTCAGTTTACCTGGGTTGGGGTCTGGTCCTCTAGTTTTGGGGAGCCTTATAAGTGATTATGATGCATAATTGGGATTGAGAACCACTTGTGGAGAGTTCACAAATGTGTCTCATTTGATTCTTAGTCCTGTAAAACCCTGTGAAAGTAAGAAAATGATGCCCTGAGAACTAGTTGGCTAGCAAGCGGCAAAGCAGTCTTGTCCCCAGGTCTCTTAACTCCAAAACACAGAATCCCACCTGCTTGCCTCACCCCTTCCCTTGAAGCTGTGTCATGGATTTGTTTTATCCTGAAAGCTAGATCACATTACAGGACACTTGAGTAGTGTTCATTCATGAACAAGTATAGAACATCCCAATTCATTCATTTCATATTTGAGCTGTTTCTCACCTGAGATGGAGATGCAATGACCATTTCTATGTAGGTATTGTAGGGAATAAATAGATAAATACCAAGACACAGTTCACCATCCCCCACCATGCCAAATCATGAGCTCAGCCCAGTTGGGAGGGCAAAGAGCAATCATGTAGTTGGTCAGTGCATGTCTTCAAGCACACTTATAGGTGAGAGCAGAGAACTAAGACACTTGAAGGAAGGCCTCATGGAGGAGGTAGCATTTGCAATAAAGTTTTTAGAGCTGTCATTTTGGCAGGTGGAAAAACAGAGGAACTTCAATTAGATGCAGGGTCCTGTTGAAGATTCAAGATGAGACACATAATGTGGAGGCAGTGAACGCCTGGGAATTTCCAAATTGGGCAGTATGATGATCAGAACTGTGCTTCAGGAGGAAGATTAGAAGATGGAACTGAGTGGAGAGAAGACTGGAGTCGGGGATACCAGGTAGGAGGGTTTGGCCTTGGTTAGGATGAGATGAGAGGAGGACCTAGAGAAGATTGTAGTAAGAGACCAATCAATGTGAAGGGCATTGCCAAAGTGGAATTGACAAGGCTTGATGGTTGATTGCTTTTTTGAGGGGGAGGAGGGGAAAAGTTTTAAAGCTAGATATCCAAAAGAAGGATGCCGCTGATTGAAATAAAGGGAAGAGGGATGCATATGGGGCTCTGACCTGTCCTAGGAGAGGCCTAGTGTCTAATGCTACTGTCTGCCTCTTGGCCTCCAATGCCAGCCCCTCCTCCCATCTTCTCTGGGGCTATCACATCTTTGCTCTGACATTGGCTGCCTGTGCTGCCACCCCCACCTGTTCATCTGACACCAGTCCCTCCCTGATAGGTCCTGGTTTACCCTTCTCGTTTGGTGCGGCCTTTGCTGTCAATAACTCCTTTGCAGCTGGTAGTATGTCATTTGCCATCTCTTATGTGTGCTCCATACTAGAACAATCAGAAAAGGTTCTTTCTGTCCTGTGAGTGCCAGTTTTTCTCTACATAGTTGGCATCCACAAATTTCAGAGTGTCACTTTTAATGTTCCATTTTGTAGAACTGAGCCTTGGCTGGGAAGACTTGGTATTCCCCGTGTATGCTTATCACAGTCCCTTTACAAAAATCGAAAGTGGAATCCTACACTACGATGTGTCAAAGATTTAGGAAATGTATAAGGATTTTGCAGGGAGAATCTTAAGATGTGTTTTCATTTTGTTTTGTTTCAGAAGAGACTAGCAGGGCAGAGGAAGAGAGGTGGCATGACAGGAGAGTACATTTGAGTTGTCAACAGTTTCTGCAGTGTCAGGTCAATCACATCAGCACTTGGTCTGGACCAGAGGAAAGGAATGAGTCTGCCTCCTGGGAATGTCAGAATGACCTGATAATTATATTTGGCAAAGCCATGAGGAGTGACTCTGTAATGTCATTGCTAAGAATGTCCCTTTTAATAGCATTTCTGGATGCCTGAGCATTTTAGTTGAATGACCCTTCATTTCTACTGTGGCTTTCCTTTCTGTTGGGCTGGTTCCCAGTTGGTCCTATTGTTCTCTCTTGCTTTGATATCTGTCTGTTTTCTCTTCTCTTTTCCCTGCCCTGTTCCTCTAGCCCCTCCCTCTGTCCTCACAGCATCTTCCACTCTCCCGTTTTGAGGTGGAAGCATGTGAGAACATGTGTGGGGGGAATGCTTGCCAAAGGACAGCATATTCAGCATCTGGTATCAACAAGGTAACTTTCAGCCTTAGCCAAACTGTGACTGACTCATTTCCATGCTCCACCTGCCACTTTTGTGTTAGTGGGACCCAGATATCATGGGAAAAGTCATCCGTGACCTGTGAGTGCAACAATTTTTTTTCTCAATTGTGCCATATATTATGCCCTTCAATACAGTTTACCGATCTCTGCCTCAGTTTCTCCATCTGTGAAAGTGTTGTAATACTTATCTACCTCCCTTGAATGTTGTGAATATTAGTATATGTTGGTAAAGCACTTTTAAAATAAAGAATGGCGTCAATCATTTTAAAATTATTGTTGTCATTGCACCCCAGGGTTGTCCTTCTGTAGACAGGGCGCTCTGTTGGGGAAGTACACCAGGTGTTCCATGGTTTAGGGATACCCAGTTTATAAAACTTCCATAACAAATACAAGGGTGTGATGATTTTCTTTATGAAAAATTTCAACATTCTTTAATATGGTAATTTCTTTAATTAGTTCTTAGGTACAATTTATAGAAGTATGATTTATTAAAAAATTTAAAAGAATACATCTCCTGAACCTCTGTTACCCAATATAATTATTGGGCTTGCAAGTTAATAGTGCACTTTATCATCATTAGTGGAAAACTTTTGTGTCTTCATTATACAAATGCCTCAAATGTGTGTGAAGGTTCCCAGTCTGTTGGCACTGATTGGGATGGTTAAAAGCGTGATCCTGCTGCTTGTGAATGAGAGGATCCAAGACTCTAGTCTTGTAAAATGTCCTTACATCACTGCTCTTATAGGGGAAAGAGACTAATCATGTATATTCACTAGAGGGCTGAGAGTGTGAGAAGGTCTCTAGCTGTAGGCATGGGCTTACTTTCCCAACAAAGAGATTTTATTGGATCTGGTCTGAGTTTCTATGTGTTTGCTGGGGTAAAAATTCCAAATAATATTATTTATGAGGTTGGTTCTTTTAAATTAAAAGGATACTTGTCATAGTGGAAATATTGTGAGCAGCAATAGAAGTTCCTTTTCTATCTCATCATCTGGTTCAGCTCCCAGGAACTCAGAGTAGGTGCTCTGTTGGTGAGGTCCATATTGATATAGACCCTATTTTTTTGGTATCAGTATGGAACCCTGGGCCTAGTTGTTTAGTACACACTCTACACTGAACTACACTCCCAACTCCCAGATCTGGATTCTTATGTACAGATCTACAAAGAGCTTCTTGGAATGAGCTGGTATTGGGCTTTCTGTAGGATTGGAGGGCGCTAAGCTGTTGGCTGGTGCAGATCTGCTCTTGTGTGATCACTTTGAGTCCCAGGCTGAAGGAGCCACAGCTCTCTAGGGGAAGCTCTTCTCAGGGCAGGTATACAATAGAGCAAACTCAATTCTAGAACATTTCAAGTTTTGTCTAATTTATCTTCTCTCCTCTCCTTGGCCAAACCAATTTATATGAGCCTGAAGTCAAGGGAAGGGAAGTAGATTCCTCCTAAGAGGGAGAGGAGAGAAGGTGAATAATTTCAAAAAATAATTAAATCTCCCACAGTTTTACAAGGGACACATGAGCTAGTGGGATACCAAGGAGTTGAGATTACATTATAAATCAAGGAAGAGGGAATTTAGGGGAGAATTGCATTGCTCTTTTTTCCGCTAAGATACTTCCTTCTTCTTTTCAGTTTCCAGCAGATGGAGATTTAAAATGGTGATAATAATAGGATATGTTTCATTGGGCTTTTTTCTTTTTTAGAGAGGGACCAGTGAGAGAAAAAGGGAGAATCAGTTTTATTTATGTTTTCATTTGGCATCTCAGACACTTCGTTGTGTTCGTGGTGCTGGGCTTCAAACCCGCATCCAGGTAAGCGCTGTAACTGCTGAGCCACTGCTCCAGCCCCTCATTGGGTTGTTGAAATAAATTAATATAGATTCTCTTGTATGTACGATGGAGTTATATCCTGATAAACCCACACTAAATTGGGAATATCATTGAAAATGCATTTAATGCACCTATAGAACATGATAGTTTAGCAACACTGCATTGTAGAGCGGTGGTTGTTTGCCCAGATGATAGCCTGGCTGACTGGAAACCACTTGCCCAGCATGACAGAAGAGTACCGTACTGCTAGACTGGGAAAATGTAAGAATTCAAAGTATAGTTTCTACTGAATGCTTATCACTTTTGCATCATCACAGAGTCAAAAAATAATTAGTTGAACCATTGTAAGTCAGAGATGGTCTGCAAGTGTATTTAGAACAGTGCCTGGCACGTAATAACACTGTAAATTTTAGTCCCTTTATTTTTCTCCTCAAAGTCATATGGTATCTACATAGACATGGAAAGACTTTTTATTTGGGGGTCTCAGTTCAAATGTTAGTTTTGCAAAGAATTAGATTATCATCTGCAAAATACTGACTTCTCATGATTGCTATAATGATCACATGAGAATATAAATGTGGTAGAGCCTTGTAAATTGTATGATCAAAAACAAAAAATTCCTGGGCCTCTCTTTTGTGTTACAAGAGTCTGAGAAGATCCCTTTTGCCATCACTTCCCAGCCTTCCCACTCTGACTCTGAACACAAATCATGAGACTCTCAGTTTCATAGCCAGGCTCTGTGAAATAATTTCTGTTGAGTCCTTATGTGGTGTGCTCTCTGCCCCTCCACAGTCCCTTCATGTCATCTGTGCTGCTGCAGTTTTGCCCATTCCTCAAGGTCAAGTGAACACCAAGGCACACTGCTGGAGCCTGGGCTCTGGTCCCAGCCTTGCTGGTAACTCATCATGTGATTGTGGGCAAGTTACTAGATCTCTCTGGATTTTAATCTTCTTGTTTGTAAAATAAGAGTGTTAGAATAGAGGAGCTCTAAATTATCTTCCTGTGTTCTAATTAGTCTCATTCTGAAGTTAAACTAATCTTTTCAATTTACTGCATGTAACCCAAGTTTTCAATTTAGCATTCTCCTTAAAAGATAATGTGTACATAAATGGAATTCAAATACTGCATTCAAGTGGATTAGCCCCAAGGTTGAAAGCAGCATTTGCGAATATTATTGATATTAGAATAATGATTGTACTTAAACTGTTTATAATACAATCTAGGTATAGACAATACAAGAATTTCTATATAATGGGAACAAAAGGGTGGTTGCTTCCCAATATGTAATTTTTCCAACAAAATGTTTTTGGCTGCTGTTTAATTGTTTCAAATTTTCTAATTCTATAGATTATAGGATACTTGCATTTTATGAATTTCAGTGTTGTAAGGCAATAATGTGCCAAGAATATGCAGATTTTGTATACTTTAAAAAATTCTTCTCAGTTTTCAATAGACAATATCTATTGTAAAACCAGAGCTGTCTGAAAACCCACTTTAAATGGAAGGAAGGTTTTCATTATTTATTGAATATCTGTGAGCCTGAGGTATGTTCATATATGATTTCATTTAATGTTCCAAATATTTTGCAGGTGTAGGTAATATTATCTATATTTTATAGATAAGGAAATGAAGGTTTGAGAGGTTGATTTGTTCAAAACCAGGTACCAAATGTTCTGAAGATGAATAGTGGTGATGACTGCACAATCATGTGAATGTACTTTTTACCACTGAACCATATGCTTTAAAATGGTTAAAATGGAAAAATTTTATATTTCAACACAATAAAAAGGAAAAGAAAAGAAGCCACATACTTAAGAAGTAGCTTAATTAGATTTAGATGCCAACTCAGTGTGCTTTAATCCATGGGCTCATGGCATGGAAGCACTGCACTCTAATGGGCTGGTTCTATTTAGCAAAGATCTGCCAGGACACTGAGGAGCCAGAAACAAAGAGAAGCAGAGAGAAGAGCTAAGTGAAGTTAAAGGTGTCAGCAACAACACAGGTGGCAGGAGGCCCCAGTTGTGTCTGAAAGCAAGCTGAGAACCAGTGACCAAGCCTGCCTTTTACATTAGTGTTTCTCAGACACGAATGTACACGGGAAACACCTGCCATCTTGTTAAAAATGCATGTTTTGACTCAGCAAGACTGGTGTGGGGCCAGATTTTGTAATTCTGATAAGCTCCCAGGTGATGGGGATTGTTGCTGGTCCGTGGACCAAACATTGAGTAGCAAGGACTTAGATCACAATAACATCCTCCAAGGTGGCTCACCAGGTGTGGGTTTCAGACCACTTGCATTGAAGAATCTGGGGTGCTTTTACAAAGCAAGTTCTGGGCCTATCCCAGGCCTACTGAGTCAGGATCTCTGAGGGTGGGACTAGAATCAAGACATTTAGCAAGTTTCCTATTGCTTGTTATGAGCAACACTTCAGAACCACAGGGATATTAACCATGTGGTGCTAAATAAAATCATTTCATTTGCTTGTCCTTTTCCAGCGCAGAAGAGCTTTTCATGTCTTCTTTCTTCTGTACCTGTACACCAGGTTGACAAAGATGACCATTAACCACACTTAGCAGATGAGGAGACTGATGTCTGCAATCTTTATGTGCTGGACCCAAAGATTTTCTGACTCCAAGGAAAACATTCTTTTTATTATTTTGTGGCTCACTCCCCCTCTTTACCATATCTTTACTTATACTCCTACACAGATTAGAAGTTCTTTTATGTCTAAAAGGCTTTACAGAGCAATTTTCTTGCTGTGATGCCTTTAAAGATTTCAATCTAATTTAGCACATTAAGCAGCACAGTTTATGCTTATAAGCATAAAGCTATCCAAGGTCATGACAAAAAGAAAATGTTTGGTGAAGTAATTAAGAAATAGACTGCCTTGAGACTTTTTAATTTTTTTTTTATCCTTCACCTAGATTTACCCATTGTTTTTCTTTTCTTACTTTCTTTCTTTCTTTTCCAAAGGAGAGGTAGAAGGGGAAGTGAGATAGAGAGGATCAATTTTATTTTTTTTCACATGGCCTTTGTTTTTTCAACAGTTGGGTATGTGGTGCTGGGGTTTGAACCTAGGTGCTTGTGCCTGCACAAGTGCCACCACTCCAGCCCTACCAATTCCTTTTCTTTTCTTTTTTTTTTTAACCATTTGCCACAAATTTCAGACATCATGACACTTCACGCCTAAGTATTTCAGTATGTATGTACAAGCTAGAATATTCTTCTTTGTTACTATAATCGCATTATCGCACGTAAGAAAATCAGCATTAATTCAGGGGCTGGAGAGGTGGCTCAGTGACAGAGTGCTGGCCTGGCATACGCGAGGACCTGGGTTTGAACCCTAGCACCACATATACAATTAAGTGTCGGAAAAATGAAAAACAGACGTAAAAAATAAAAATTGACTCTCAAAACAAAAACAAAAGCAAAACCATTAATTTGGCAACATCATCTAATATGTAATGTATGATTTAAATTTCTCCAGTAATCCTAATGTCTTTTATTGCTGTTTATTTTCTCAGATCCAATCAAGGTTTATTGCATTATTGCTTCTTCTCTTTATATAATCTGGAACAAACCTTTTTTGCCCCTCTTTTTTGCTTTTCGTGACGTTTCTTTTAAAGTCCAGGCCTTGTAAAGTGCCCCACATTCTGGATCAATTTGATCATTACATCCTTATGATTAGGTTTAGGTTAAATATTTTTGGCAAGACTATCACATAGATGTCATGTGTCTCTTATTGCATCCACCGATGGTTCTTACCTGAATCATTTATTTCATAGAATATTGTAAACATGACATTGTTTACATGTCATGGTGAAATCAGCCTTGCCATTTTTTGGCATTCATATGGAAAGAAGGTGTTCTGGGTTTGACAAAATCTGAATTTAGATCATTTCAAGTCACACCAGTTACTCAGAAAGCAAAGGATCTACTTTGCTTCATCTTTCCTTCTCTCTCTCTCTCTCTCTCTTTCTCTTTGAGAGAGAATTTTTATTTCATTTTTCATCTTTTGTTTCTGTGACACTCAGTTGTGTCTCTGGTGCTGGGGTTTGAACCCAAGTCCTCACGCATGCCAGGCAAGTGCTCTAACCACTGAGCAACCGCTCCAGCCCTTGCCTCATCTTTTTTAAAAGGCCATCTTAGAACTCTTGCTGGTGGTAGGGAGTACCAGGGATAGATTTCCCCCTAATGCCAGCAAACGCCCACCTGAGAGAAAAGGCTCCCAACTTCCTTCTCCTAAGCATCCTGGCTCCAGATTGCCTCTCTGGTGTCTGCCTGGCATGCTCTGTCTCTCCTGCACTCTGCTGGGGAAAATCATATGCTTTCTCTCCCATTATCATTAGTGGCCACTTCAATTTATTTTTCACCCTTTCCAAATCTGACTACACAGAATGTCTGTGTAGTAGGGACTGGGGCAGCAATCTGGTTGGGAGAGACCAGGTTTCTTGTTTTGAAGCAGTATCTATTGTATAGACTCCATATTAGAGTTTTTTTAAATAAGATTTTTACATAAGATTGAGAAAATGCAATTGTTCAATCAAAGATGGTAATGAAGGGGTGAGGAGGCTAAGACAGCTGATGGAGGGCACAGAGGGGTAAAGCTGCCTAGTACTACCTTTTGACATAGCCACTCCCTGCAACCCTTATCTCCATTCTGCTTTCCTCTTTCTCTTCAGAGAGCACAAATGCCGTGATCCAGGCTTCTGGTATTCAGATGTGTTTCAATGTCATGTTTACAAACCCATCTCCATCAGCCTCCATTCCTCTCTGTCTTCCTCCTTACAAAGAAAGTGTCTGCTCTCAAAATCTATTCCTTCCATCTGTGCTTTGAATTCCACTACTACTGTCTTCTCATGAATCGTACAAACTTTAATATCCTTTTTCCCTGTCTTGTCTGTTCAGGTTTCTCCTTCTCCCTGTTCTGGACTGTTACCATCATTATCATTTAAATGTTGTACAGTCTCATCTTAACAAGTCCTTCCTCTGCCCATAGTCACCTCCTGTTTGTTTCTCTTCTTCCCTTCACAGCTAAGCTGTCTAAAATATTCTGTCTCCACTTCCTATTTCTTATTCATATTTCATTAAACTCTAATCTGGATTCTGTCCCTACCACTTTACCAAGTCGCTCTTGTTAAGATTACCAGGGGCTTCAAGTGGCCGTACCCATTGAACACTAGTCAATACTGATCTTGGTTGACCTTTCAACAGCAGTTGATCAGTTGGCCACATCCTGCTTCTGGAAACACATTTGTTCTTTCCTGATTTTCCTTTTAATGTTCTGACAGTTTCCACTCAGTTCCCTCCATTGGAGTTCCTCAGCTTCAGTGTAGGCACCTTTTCCACTTGATGGTATCTCATGAAATCATCATACTCACTTCCATAACTTTTTAAATTCTCTGATGCCTTCCACATGTAGATGCCCAGTGTACATCTCTCTTATGAGCGTCAGACTTTAAATCCAATGGCTACTGGACAGATGCCTCACTGCTCCTCAAACTCAGTGTGCTTAGAACTGAACTCATTGTCCTGTCTCCAAACCTGCTTTTCATCCAGAGTGGGTCATTTTTTAAATGCCACTGAACCTGGTAACAACTTGACATTTTCTCTTCCTTACCTCCCAAATCTAGTCAGTCATTCATTTTATCTGTTAAATATGTCTAATTTATTTACTTGTTCCCATTTTACCTGGTCTAAGTCATCATCATCACTCACCTAGACCACCATAAAGAATAATTCAATATATTATGAACTATATTGACCATACCATTTAATAGATGGTTTTCCTTGCTTCAGTGGTCTTTTCTGTATCTCAAAAAACAAAAACAAGGGGCTGGAGTGGTGGCTCAGCAGTTATGGTGCTTGCTTGGCATGTATGAGTATACGAGTTCAAACTCCAGCACCAAATACACAAGGAAGTCTCAGAGCAATGAAAGCCACATGAAAAACTAAATAAAATTGATTCTCTCTTTCTCTCTCTCTTACTTTCCCTCTCTCTCTTAAAAACAAAAATAAAAACAAAAACAAAAAAAATCCAGGCAGATAAAGTTATATGTATTTATGGTACACAACATGGTGTTTTAAAGTGTATTTATACTAATTGTTAAATCTAGCTAAATAACAAAGGTATCTCCTCACACATAATTATCATCTTTAATCATCTTTCTTTTTTACAAAAAGAGAGAGGGGCTGGAGTGGTGGCTCAGCGGTTGTGATGCTTGCCTGGCAATGCTTGAGTCCGTGGGTTCAAACCCCAGCACCACATACACAATGAAGTGTCAGAGCAACAAAGCCACAGGAAAAACTCATTGTCCTGCTCTCTTTATTTAAAGAGAGAGAGAGAGAGAGAGAGAGAGAGAGAGAGAATATTTAGTTTTTCATGTGGCTTTCATTGCTCTGACACATCATTGTATATGTGGTGCTAGGTTATGAACCTGCGTCCTCACGCATGCCAGGCAAGCACCATAACCACTGCTCCAGCCCCCATCTTTAATCATCTTTATGGTGAAAAAAATTGAACATCTACTTGCTTTGCATTTTTCAACAATACAATACAGTGGTAGTGCATGTGCTTAGCATGTGCAAATCCCTGGGTTCAATCCCTAGCACATATGCAAAGAAATACAATTTATCATCATGAACTAATGACCATACTATATTACAGATCTCTTGAACTTATTCCTCCTATTGTTTTTTGTTTTTTGGTACCAGGGGTTGAACTGAGGGAAGCTTAACCACTGAGCAACATCCCCAGCCCTTTTTTTTAATTTTTCTTTTGTTTTGAGACAGGGTCTCACTAAGTTGCTGAGGCTGGCTTTGAACCTGCAATCCTCCTGTCTCAGCCTTCCAAGTTGCTGGGATGACAGGCGTGTGCCACCATGTCTGGCTTATACCTTCTGTCTAACTGTAGTCATAAATCCTTTGACCAACATCTCCACGTCTGCCCATCCTAGCCTTGGAACAACTATTCTAAGTGTACTTATATGAGATCAACTTTTTGGGATTCCACATAAGAGATCGTGTGGTATTTGCTTTCCTGTTTTTTGAACTTGCCATATCCTTTATTTCATTTGTACTTGGTGAACTTTCTTCATAGAATACTTTTCCTTCTTTCCTACTTCTAATGCTTCTTTAGTTTTCCAGCCTCAGCCTGATTGTCACTTCTGGAAAGCTTTCCATGATGCCTCCAGCTCCTGTTACATTAAGGGCCTGATGCTGTCTCAATTCTTTGCAAATCCTTCATAGTTATGGTTGATTAAAGTTTGACATCCCTACCAGACTATAGGACAGGGACTGTGTCTGCCTTGTCTACCTCTGTGTCCTCACTGCCTTACATGATTGCCTGGCACATAAGAGCAATCTCTAATGCTGCTAGATGAATGGGGCTATTGTCAGTGTGCTCCCTGCCCTGCCCTGACCCCTGCTCTCATCGTTGTTGAAGTCACCACTGCCAAAATTGTCTTATGTCTCATCATTGTTATTCTGTGCTGAGAAACAGCCTCAGAATGAGACCTTATTTTTTACCTTTGCAACTCAGCTGGGAATACAGACTAAGTGCTGAGTCCAGCTATATTGGCCCCGTGCTAAGTTGCCAGGCCATTAGATTTTGGGGAATAATTTTCAACTGCGAACCAACCAAGAATAATTAAAAAACTATTGACTCAATTCAAATTCACATGCGCATATACAGATGAGTTAATACATAGTCATGCATGCATGAGTACACACATATAAATGTACATGTACACACTGGGCCCAGCTGTCACTCTCAAATATACATGCATGCACACTCTCAGAGACAACTTGATATATACTCCTTCCTTACATATGTACACAGAAAGTAAAATGGCATATGCTTGGCACTTATGCATATGTACAGAGGCAAGCTGATATACTCATTACATATGTATATACACAGGCAAATGACATATGCTGAATACATATGTATACATACAGAGACAAGCTGACATACTTAAACACATTCAGTGGTAAGATATAATTATTTAGTTCTATTTGAATCTAATTCCTCCATGTGCCTAACTCCTTGCTTTCTCTCTCATAATTCCTAGCTCAGAGGATACCATTCTCAAGTGCCCAGGCTCCTGGCTGTAACCTCTTCTTCCCTTTGACCCACCCGGCTATTTGTCACAACTTTTGCTCCCAGAAGTTGACTGCTCCTTCAGTCACCAGGCTTCCCTCTTGCAGGTTTTTTTTCAGTAGTAAGCAGCCAGCCCAGATGAGTTCTTATGACTGTTGAATTTAATTCTTTGGGTTTTGATTCAGAGTATAGGTTGTGACATTAGACAGACTTCATCTCAGCCCTGTTGCCCACTGACTGTGTAACCTTGGGAAAATGACTGAACCTTGTCAAACCTATTTTCTCATCCATAGAATGAAGACAATATTAACAGATAATATTAGAAGATAATATTAATATTATATAGGATAATATATGTGGAGTTTTTATACTTGTGTATAAGTTCAGTTCATGACAAACTGCCACTAAAAATAACATTTGCTGGTGATGTGTCACACGACTATAATCCTAGTTCCTCGAGATGCTGAAGCAGGAGAATTGCAAGCTCAAGGCCAGTCTGCACAACTTAAGTCTCAAAATAAAAATAAATAAATGAAAAGGACCGGGGACATAGTTCAGTGGCAGAGCCCCTGGGTCTAATCTAGTACTGCAAAAACAAATAACAAATACCACACACACACAAAAACTAACATTTGTCACATGCTTACTATGCCACTGCTACTTCTAGTCAATTATTTATCAAGTACTTGTGATGTACTGAGTATGGTAAAAGTAACTATTATTTTACATATGTGAACCTCTCCCCCTTTTTATTTGCTATTGGAAATCAACTCCAGGGTCTCTTTCATGCTAGTTAGAGTGTAGGCTGCCATTGAGCTATAACCCAGTCCTCTATGAACCCATTTTATTCTTAAAACAACTCTATGAAGTAGATAAAAACGGAACTGGTAGATTATGGAACTGAGGCGTAAAGAAAGAACTGGCCCAGGGTCATAGAACCAGCAAGTGACTGAGCTAAGACACAAAACCAGATGGTTTGGTTCCAGAGCTTACACTCTTGATTATTCTGTTCTACCTCCTACTTCCATTTATGTGTGATTGTCTTTGTCATGGAAGCTATTTCTTTATGAGTTAAAACCCTTGGGAGAAATTTTTGAATTGCAGTTGAAATTTTCCATTTGTTGAAAGATCAAGAAAAATCTTAATTCTGTATTCAGAGAGGTGCTGAACAATTGAATGACAAGAACTGCAGGAAAAAACCCAGAGATGCCTGCTCACTCTTTCTGCCCACTCACAGGGACTGTTTGGGTGAGAAGGTTTTTGAACTGACAGAATTGTACTGGGGAGGCTGTTCTCTGGATTCCTATCACACATTTTGTTCAGAAATATATAAATGCCTCCTTGCCTTCTGCCCACTGTCCACATAATGGAGGACCCTTATGGGATACTGGGTAGGAATGATAGTGTCTTCAACCAGAGTCCTTGATAATGTGATCACAAGAATTGCTGCATCATTATCACAAGAAACCCAAACAAAATCTGACAGGCTGCTCAGGATGGCTTGTACATACTCTTAGCAGCTGCAGATTTTTTGTTTTTTTGGTATTGTGGGTTGAACTCAGGGCCTCACATATGCTAAGCATGTGCTATATCTCTGAACTACACCCCCAGTCCTTGGGGGTATAGTTTCATTAATTCATATTGATGGTACATATGGGGTTCAGTGTGGTATTTTCATACTTGCGTACAGTGTGCATTGATCATATCTAACTACCTTTCTTCCACCCTCTCCTCCCCCTACTCTTAACCCCTTTTAACCCCTTCCCAATTCCTAGTAATCACTTTTCTACTTTTTAGGTTGACTCTTTTTTGGCATCCACACACTCTCTTATCTGTCTGACTTATTTAAGTTAACATAATGTCCTCCAGTTCCATCTGTTTTGCTGCAAATTATAGGATTCCATTCTTCTTTATGGTTGAACAATACTCCATTGTGTATACATATCACATTTTCTTCATCCATTCCCCTGTTGATAGGCACCTAGGCTGATTCCATATCTTGGTTATTTTGAGTAGTCTGGCTATTTTGAGTCTTCGCTTAATCTTGTATCAGATGATGTTGTTTTCCTGACTTCTCATGCATAAGATGTGGTGGGCTTTCAAATCAGAATGAACCAGATGACTCCAACTTCCAAGCTTTGTAAAGTTGGGTTCTTTTTTTTTTTTGTTTCTTCAATAGAGAGGGACAGCGAGAGAGAGAGAGAGAGAGAGAGAGAGAAAGAGAGAGAGAGAGAAAGAGAGAGAGAGAGAGAGAATCAACCTCATTTCGTTTTTCATGTGGCTTTTTTTATTCTGATACTTTGCTGAGTATGTGATGCTGGGCTTCAACCCATGTCCTCACACATGCGCCAGCTGAGCGCCGTAGCTACTGAGCCACTGCTCCAGCCCTAACCTTGGGTTTTTAACCTCATTAGGCCTTTTTTTCCTCATTCATAAAATGTAAATAAGACCTATCAAGAAGGTGGGTAGGAAGATTAGTAACAGCACATATAAAGTGTCTGACATTACCTTGGAGGTTCTCAGTGAATTACCTAGCAGGCCTTCAGAGAATTATAGTTATTATTAATGTCATGTTATCCAATGATTATTCTCTCTTACCAACAATATTATTATCTGGTCTTTTTTTACTAAAGTTTAAGCTCTATGAAAAACAGGGACTTTGTTTTGTTCAGTGCTGTTTCTCTGTATCTAGAACAGTGCCTAGACCATAGTGAATATTTGTTAAATATTTGTTGAATCAATCAGTAAAGTTCTAAACAAGCGGACCTTGCTGTCTTAGGTCCTTGCTACTCTGGCTGGCATTTAGACTATCTTCCAGGCTCTTGGCTTGCCGGCAACACTCCCTAATCACCTGGTTCACTTCCATTTATCCTCTGATTTTAGCATAGGTACCATTCCTTCAGGGAAACTTCTGACTTTACTCTTCCTAGCATTTAATGATGTTGCAATTTTACTTTTATTTATATAACTTTGATTAATATTTGACTGAAAATTCCCCAAGGACAGAGACCAGGTCTGTTGGACTCACCACTGAAATCCCAGGGACTAGGAATAGACCTCCAATAAAAATGTGCTGAATGAATGAATGACTTTATCCATTCTCTGATTTTTTTTTAAAGACTCCTCTCTTTGGGAAGTGGGGCCCAGTTTCTCAAATTGGATTAGAAGTCAGTCTTGTGCCAGTGCTCCACCAATAAATCACCACTTTCTCCTGTTTCTGGATCGAGCATTCTGACTCTCTCCTACTGGGGCCAATTTGTCAGCCCCCAGGTGTCTCATTACTGCTTCTCAGGACTTCATTATGCAGCGAGACCATCCAGCAGGAATTCCAGAAAAGCCAGGATTTTGGCAGGGCTGGGAGTATGGGATGGGATCTGCCATTTACTCCTACCCCACCCTTTCTCTATTTATATTTAGTATTTATCACACTGTTGTAACTGTTAATTTTCAGATGTCTCGCCATCCCCACACAGCGAGGGCAGGATTATCTCTTGCCACCAGAGGCTACTGTAGTGCCTAGCATGCAACATATGCTCATAAAGGTTTCTTGAAGGAATGCAATATTTTTCATGATTGAAACTTTATTGAGGACAAAAACCAACTCACAGGAGAGGGGTACTCCCTGTGGCATTTTTCTTTTTAAACCTGAGCCAAGAAACCCCTTTCTATTTAAGTTAATTCGGGTCAAGTTTTCTGTTGCTTGGAACTGAAAGCATTCTTGATAACAGCTTAACTAATGGTGCTCAAGTACAGGATCTCCAATAGAGTTTTGTTTAAAAACATTCACCCCTGGGGCTGGAGCGGTGGCTCAGTGGTTACGGTGCTTGCCTTGCATCCGAGAGTACTCGGGTTCAAACCCCCGCACCACATACACATACATACACATACATACAATGAAGTGTTCGAGCAACAAAAGCCCATGAAAAACTAAATAAAATTGATTCTTTCTCTCTCTCACTGTCCCTCTCTCTTAAAAAACAACAACAACAACGAACATTCACACCTCACTTAACCTCATAAGAATAGACTTCGTAACCTCTTGTCTTTGGGCTCTACTCTAAGACTGGTTTTAGCTTGTGTGATGTTAGCAGACATATACAAATGGCAGGGTGGAAGGTGCTTGCATGGTTGAGCCTGTCCCTGTACAACACTGTCTCCCTGAGAATTCCTTCTGGTAGCTGCTGCCCCTTCAGCAGGGCCCCAGAATGAATACTGGTGGAGTGGGCCAGAGCTCAGCCTATACACAGGACCCAAGTCCAGCTGCATCTGACGCTTGAACAGAGCCATTCAGTCAAGCCAACCAGTCAAGCCCCACTCACCCCCTATGAGACCTAAGAGAAATGATTGTTTTATGCTGCTGAGATTTTGTTTTCTTTTTTTTTTAAGAGAATCAATTTTACTTTTTCATCGCTCCAACACTTAGTTGTGTATGTGGTGCCGGGGGTTCGAACCTGGGTCCTTGTGCATACGAGGCAAGTGCAGTAACTGCTGAGCCATGGCTCTAGCCCTAATTTTATGGTGGTTATGGAGCAATAGCTGATTGATCAAGGTGAAGTCAGGGGTTTCCAAACATGACAGGGCAGGCATTGAGTTATCTAGAGAACATTAGAAGTACTGTAGCTTCACCCAGACCCTCTGGAGTGGTGTTCAGAATCCTCATTCCTTTTAAACTCTGGGTAGTTTTTATGTATCAAGTCCCACACTGTTTTATTATATAATATTTTGGGCCCACTAATGTTAAAGAGTATGATGGAAGTTTTATTAGATAACCTCTAAGCTCCTTTTTTCTGCGCTCGTACGATCAAAATCAGAGAAATCCTGTTTCTGAAGCAGAGCCCTTTTCAATTTGAAAATTTTCTTTTTTTTTTTTTAAAGAGAGGGACAGTGAGAGAAAGAAAGAATTTTATTTAGCTTTTCGTATGGTTTTTGTTGCTCCAACACTTGGTTGTGTATGAGGTGCTGGGGTACAAACCCCACGTCCTTGTGCGTGTGTTGCCAGTGCTGTACTGCTCTGCACCGCTGAGCCACCGCTCCAGCCCCTCAATTGTGTTGAAATTTTCTTACCTAATCTCGAGAAAAATGTGACGTAAATTAAATGATTTATGACCCCAGGTTGTTTGCTTTTTATTATTTATTTATTTACTTATTTGGTATCAGGGATTAAACCCAGGGGCGCTTAACCATTGAGCCACATCCCTAGCCCTTTGAATTTTTTTTTTTTTTTAAACAGGGTTTTGCTTAGTTGCTTAGGGCTTTGCTAAGTTGCTGAGGCTGGCTTTGAACTTGCAATCCTCTTGCCTCAGCTTTCTGAACTTCTGGAATTACAGGGATGCACCACCATACCTGGATGATTTTTATTTAAGGATTCTCTATTGTAGTTTTTCTGCCTGGGCTATGGTCAGCCAACAAAAATTTAAAGGCAGAATTCTGGGGATAGGTGGGCCAAGATACAGGTCAGGGAACAAGCACAGGTGAAGTTATGCTTCAAAGAAGCTGCTGAAGGAGTGGTCTGGGAACGAGCTTCCCTCTGTGGCTTAGCAGTCAGGGACTTGAGATCATACCTGATTCAGGAAAGTCAGAAGTTCAATGCTTACAATTGTCATGCCACTGCTGACGGTTTAGAGGTTTGAGGCAAACAAATCTTAATGTTAAAACTGCAAATTTATTTATGTAAATAACATGATCAAGACAATTTAAAAGGAAATAGCTTTTAAGAATTGTAACAATAAAAAATTCTCATTGAAAAAATTGAGATCATAGCCAGGTGTGGTGGTCCACACCTGTAATCCCAGCGACTCAGGGGGCTGAGGCAGGAGAATCAAAATTTCAATGCCAGCCTCAGCAATTTAGTGTGGCCCTTAGGGAGACATGTCTCAAAATTACAAATAAAAAGGGCTGGGGATGTAGCTCAGTGATAAAGTGCCCCTGGGTTCAATTCCTGGTTCAAAAACAAACATAACAAAACAACAATGAAAACCAAACAAGCACAAAAATTCAGAGCATACAGAAAAATTTAAAGGATAAGTATTTCTTATATGCTACTTTTCAGAAATAACCACGGGTAATATATTCCTAATAGTCTTCTTCACTTTTTTCTGTGGATGTACACACATGCACATTGTAGAGAAATAGGATTTTATTATACTTATTAGTATGCTGCTTTTTTCCATGTCAGTAAACATTAACCTAATTGTCATTGTTAAAGCTGCAGGATACTCCATCGCACTGAAAAGTACCAAACTTTTTAACTAGTCAACACTGGTGGACACTTAGGTGATATTTTACTATTGTAAAAAGGCTATGATGAACATCCTTATTTATACATTTTTGTGTACTTTTCCAATCATTTCTGTAGGATAAATTCCAATGAATGGGATTGCTGGATTAAAGTGTAAATGCATTTTAAAGGTTTTTCATTCATGGTCAGATTGCCCTTCCAAAGTGTACAAATTAATACAGGTTTTGTCGATTCTTTTAACTCTTGTTAATCATCCCGGGGTGGGGACAGAATCCCGTGTTTTTATCTTACCTTTTATTACTAATGGCTTTTATTCTCTCTTTTTAATTCTCTTTTCATTTATTTATTGTCTACACTTTTGGAATAAGCATGTAAGCTTTTCATTTTTCTAGTGTCAGTTTTTAAAATTTCCTGTTTATATGAAGTATTTTGCCTCATATTTACATTGAAGGCATTTTTTTCCTGATGTGACTTTCTTGTGATGGTTTTTCCACACATTTCTTTGAGTTAAAGGGATGAGTTTTTCAAAGAGATTTAAAAATTCCTTCTGAGGTGGGAGGCATTATAATGGAATGAAAAAAACAAACAAACAAACAAAAACAAAACAGAACTTTCCAAGAATTCAGTCCAGGATCTGTGGACTGGATATCGCCTAGCAAGATGTGGTTGGAAGAGCACTAGGTTAGGAGTCACTTTTAAGCCTCTGGGTCCCACCTTCCTCAACTGTGGATCAGAATGAAAACTACTTGTAGGGCTGTAAAGAAGAATTGGAGAGAAACGCATGCGGAAAGCTTCCTCCAGGCCTTGGGCACTGCAAGTCCTCCCTAAATCTTAGCTATTATCGGGGAGAGGGGGACACAGACTTTTGTAAGTACTTTAATTTCAGGTGTATATGCATCTGGGAACCCGGTGGGGGTGAGATGGCAGAGATTCAGCCATTCACCCAGAATCTCTGTGAACTGCACAGGATCAGGAATGGAACCTCAGTGCCTACCCATTTCTTGGTATGTGACCTTGGACAAGTCACCGCGGCAGTTTCTTCACCTGGGAAACGGGATAGATCACCTGCTCTCTTTCCCCAGCGTTTCAGAATGTTTGAAGGGAACCTTCGAAACCGCTCACAAAGGTCGGTGACGAGATCTGTTAGAGAAACGCGGAAGGGACATCCACCCGCCGCGAAGCCCCTGCAGCGGCCAGGAGGTGCGCGCCCCCCGCCCGGCCCCCGCCCGGTCCCAGGAACAATAGCCGCCCCGGGGGCGGTGCCGGCCGCGGGCGGGGGCGGAGCTGCCGGCGCGGGCGCTGGGGGTGTGCGCGGGGCGGGGTCGCAGGCACCCCTCCCGCCGGCGGCGGCTCCGTCACGCGCCCCTCACCGGGCGGGCCGGGGTCTTTGTGACGCGGTGGCGACCGCCGCGGACACAAAGGGAAGGGAGCCGACGAGCGAGGGGCTGGGCCTGCCCCCGCCCCGCGACCCCCGCCCACCGCGCGCGCGCCCGCTCGCGCCCCCGGCCTCGGTCTCCCCCACGCGGGCTCGCACCCTCGCGCGCTCCCTCGCGCGCCCGCGACCCTCGCACGCGCCGGGACCCACCGACTCCGTCCCGAGCGCGGCGGGCTGGGGCCTGGCGGGCTCTGCGGGTCAGGCGGGGATGCGGAGGGGCTGCTCCCGGGTGCAGCGGTGCAGCTGCTAGGAGGCGGCGAAGCGGCGGCGGGGCTCCGGGCGCGCGGCTGGATGCCCCCGGCCTGCAGCTCCCTGCACTTCCCGCCGTCCAGGGGCAGCAGTCATGGGCGCCGCGGTCGCTGAGGCGCCGCTCCGGCTGCCTGCCGCGCCCCCGCTCGCTTTCTGCTGCTACACGTCGGTGCTTCTGCTTTTCGCCTTCTCCCTGCCCGGGAGCCGCGCGTCCAACCCGCCCCCGGGTGCAGGCAGCGGCGGCGGCGGCGGGGACTGTCCCGGTGGTAAAGGCAAGAGCATCAACTGCTCAGGTAGGACCGGCCGGAGCTGGGCCCTTCCCTGCTTGTGCCGTCGCCCCTTTGCCGGTTCCCGCGGCGGGGTTGGGAAAGATCCCGGCGCGAGGGCGGAGGGCAGGGCTCGAGCGCACGGTGCGGGCTTGGGGACCGGCGTTGGGGACGGGGAGTGGCCTGCGTGCGTCCGTGGGTGTCGAGTGGCTGTGCTCGGGTGGCCCCGCGCGTGGCGACCGGCGAGGCTGGATCCCGCGAGGCGGGGCCGCCAGTGTGATCGAGGGTGTGCTCGCGGGAGCGCGTGTTTGTGTTGTGAAGGCTCAAGGGAGGGAGGCCGGCCCCAGGCTGGCATCTGCCTGTGAGTGGTGTGGGTGGAGATGGTGAGGGGCTGGGGGGCGAGGCGGAGGGCCAGAGTGGTGCCCGTGTGCAGGGTGCGTTCATCCTTAGGGCGTTGGAGTCTCAGGGGTCCTAGTGGATAGTGGAACCGGTGGCCACGAGGACGCTGGTTGGGGATAGAGTGTGTCTGTGTGAGAGACTTTCGGGTTCAGAGGTGAGATGGGGTCTTAAAGTGTCCCCAGGTCTTTGGATTTGGGTGGGGGAAAGACCCAGGGCCCTGGAAGTGACCCTGTGTTTTTGTGTTGTGTATGGCTGAAGCCTCGGGTTCAGGTACCACACTAGGGAATGCCTTGAGGAGGAGGGTAGGAGTCCTGGAGTGAACCCCGTTTAGAAGAAAAAAGGGCTAGGGGAGTCATCTTGTGTGGGGTTTGGGTATAGAAGCAGGTAATTTAGGCCTCAGTGCCCCCGTGTAGCAAGGTGTAACCCTAGGTTATTAAGGTAGTGTGCAGAGAAGAGGGAGTGATGTTTTGCCAGTGTCTGTGTGTTTTGCCGAGGGGTGGCCAAGAGATTGGCAGCCAGGGGAGCAAGGGAGTGACCTCTCCCCTTTCTCCAAGGCCGCCTGCCCTCCCACAGCTGTTGGAAACAAAGAGCTTACTGGGGCTTTAATGGATGACACTGGGGAGGAGGGGTACCCGGCATTTAAGTTTCTTCTTTCTTTCTAAAGGGGTCTCAGAGGAGCCCGAAGATTGAGGCCCTGGGGCAAGGAAAGGCATCCAGGTCTCTTTTGGGGGTGGGCGGGCCCAGGGGCGGGCCTAGTAAATGCTGGTGATCTTAAGCATCTGTACTCTAACACTTCCTTTTATTAGTTCTCAGTCTTCCACTGGTCTTTAAACCCTGGGAGGAAGGATGGATAGGAGGCCACCAGGAATCTGCTGGCCTGCCTGCCTGATTACCTTTGTACCTTTGGGCTCTTGAAGAGGCATTGTTTTGTCCTAGAGAAAGAGTAATGAAGGAGGAAGAGAGAATCTCATCACAGGGTTAATCAGCCCTGCTGATTAGGTTTGAGGACCTAAAACCTTTTAATAATTTCGGGTGGTATGTTTTATGGGGAGGGCTTTGAGAACAGTTAACAATGGCATGTCCATTAAAAGCATTTCCATCCTTGAAGTAACTTTTTCTAATGCAAAGTGGGATATGAGATAGTGCTTTAATAAGTAATCATACTTTAAAAATAAAAGCCATTTGCATAGTAGAGTGCCTTTTTAGAAAAACAAATATTGGTTATCAAACTTGCAAGCCATCACACCATGTCAAAATATTTTGCAGACTAATGTGTTATGGTTATTTGCTAAGATGTCTTTAGCAAAATATGGTGTATATTGATAGATGCTTTTGTGTGTATTTTCTTTTTTTTTGAAGAGAGAGAGAGAGAAGGAAAATGAGAGAGAGGGAGAGAATCAGTTTTATTTATGTTTTCATCTGGTTTTCCAACACTTAGTTGTGTATGTGGTCTTGGTGTTTGAACCCAGGTCCTTGTGCATGCCAGACAAGCACTTAAACCGCTGAACCACTGCTCCAGCCCCTTGTGTGTATTTTCTAACTCTTTAGTTCAGAGGTGGTTTTTAAAAAGGAAGTAGAGAACCGGAAATACATGATGTGGGAAAAAGGGCATGGGATCTAGGAATCATGGCCATTGGTAAGCAGTTGTGTAATTTGGGGAAAGTTATTTTTCTTTGTTTCTTCTTTAATTGTAATAGAGACTTAGATTTAATAATATCTGAGTCTTCTTTCGAGGAATATTTGTAATGGATAAAAATGTCAATAAATTAGACGGATGAAATAAAACATTTTCTAGTTTTAAGATATACTTCAATAACTAGGTCTGAAAGTAGTTTTAACTAAATATTTGTAGATTCTTATAACTTTTTTTTTCCCAAATTTTATTAAGTTTTTCACATGGCTTTCATTGCTCTGACAGTTGTGTACGTGAGTGCTGGGGTTTGAACCCGTGTACTTGCTCATGCTGGGCAAGTGCTGTAACCACTGAGCCACCGCTCCAGCCCCTCTTATAACTCTTAAAGGATGAAGATGGGGAAAGATTCATATGGAAATAGTGTTTTTCTAATTGATGAATTTGAGAACTATAGGAATGCATAGTCTGGACATAAGCATCTGCTAATGCAGTTGGAAATTGTATGTAGGTATTTTAGTGATATGATATACTTATTCATATATTTGAATTTTTTTTTTTTTAAAGAGAGAGGGACAGTGAGAGAGACAGAGAAAGAGAGGAACAACTTTATTGAGTTTTTCACATGGCCTTAGTTGCTCCAACACTCAGTTGTATACATAGTGCTGGGGTTTGAACCCGGGTCCTCGTGCTTGCCAGGCAAGCGCTGAAACCTCTGAGCTACCACTCCAGCTCCCATATATTTGAATTTTAAAATCTAAATGCTGGCCCTGACTGTTGACCTTCAGTTTTGCTTTTGGACCACTGTTGCAGCCCACCATGACCTTTATGAGCCGTCTTCAGGCTTTGTGTGTGTTGGCCACTCAGCTTTGTGCCATATACAAATGTGAAGAGCAGGTCTGTGACTTTATTAAATTTTTTATTAAATTAATAGAAGTTATGTAGATGGTGGGAAAGGATGGAACCCCACGATGTTTACTGGAGATTTCTATCTACCAAGTTAGTGGATGTTGATACATTAGTCACTCAAATGTTTAACCTCTTAGTTGAGTTTAACAGATTTTCCAGCTTGGGCTGTTCAACTTTTTCCATTTTGTTTACCAGCCTTTCATTAAAAGATTTGGTCAGATTATGTAATCAGTTATGTAAATGTCCCTTTTTTCATTTTAGTAATCTTATCAAAAGGCAAATGTGTAGAGCTTGCCTTAGTAAGGAGAGCCCACTGGTGGCTTTCTCTTTACGGTAGCCAAAAGATTTGTTTTTTACCCATTCTAGAGATTTTCGGCCGATACATGGCAAGTTAACCCATAGATGTATTTCTTTTTTTTTTAAACACCTTTTTTTTTTTTTAAGAGAGGACAGTGAGCGAGAGAGAGAGAATCAATTTTTATTGAGTTTTTCACGTGACTCGTTGCTGTGACACTCAGCTGTATATGTGGGTGCTGGGGTTTGAACCCATGCACTTGTGCATGCTGGCTAACTGCTGAGCCACTGCTCCAGCCCCCCATAGATGTATTTCTGGACTCACATGCCCCCCC
>PVKS010002934.1:0-24329 GCA_004027875.1 Aplodontia rufa | reverse complement strand
TTAGCAGTAATTTTAAAGTCAGATCTGAAAGGTTTTGGAATATTGTGGAGTTAAATTTGATGAGAAAGCAGATGCTTTTGAATTAGTTTTATATTCCATCGGTGTCAACTGTGCATGCTTCTCATCTTAGATATTAGCTTCCTTTTGTTAGAATTCTAACCTTCCCTTTATGAAGAACATGCTTCTTCCTGAAGAAGCAAAGAAGCTGAATGGGGCTGCACTGTCCCTGATATTACAGCATCTTCCCTAAGCAGTGGGTCCTTTGTTTCTGTCTTCTTTCTCTAAGTAGCCCTTTTTTGTTGTTCTTTTGCCTCAGTCTGCCACTCATTGTGGACTTTAGGCTTTTTGGCCGTTACCTTTATTTTATGTCGTTTTATTCTTATTCTTTCAAAATCTTATGAGAAAGTACATTGTTCATTCAGAGAAAAAAGATTGGTACTACATGATATTTATGAAGAAAGGTAGACTTTGAGCTCAGGAGACCAGGTAACCAAAACCTAAACCAAAGACATGATTTTTTTTTTTCACTTGTAACATGAAAGAGTGTTTTTCTTTCTTTTCTTTTCTTCTTCTTTTTTTTTTTTTTTTTGGCTTTAAGGTGTTTGAGATGAACAAATGGGGCTAAATATGAGAGACATTTTTATCTTTTGAAAATGGCTAAAGAGGCAGAAGACCATACTGGGAGCCCAATAAGGTGGCATTTGGTGATAGACCTAAGTTACAGAATTTGCACTAGTTTTTAAAGAAGTTAGATATGGGTCCTCTGGATTGTTCTATGATAGTAAGAATGGTATAAAATGGATGAAATAAATGTCAAATTAAGAGAAGTACGTTTTTGTGGGAATTCAGAATTCTGGGGAATAAAAACGTGAGTTTTTCTAATTAGTGAGAAATCTTGGCCAGGACACTTTTCTTCTAGATTCCTGGATATTAATTAATCTATTTAGTGAACCTTGATTGAATGCCTGCCTTGTATACTATAAGGGATGCTAAGGGAAGTATATGAAAGGCCATTTCTGCCCTCCAGGGCGAAAGTCTAACAGAGGTTGTTAACCTCTTAACATATTCAGTGGCAATTTCTGCTTAGTAGTACACCTGGGCTGACTTTAGTTCCATCTATCAATAGGCATTTATTGAACACTAGCAGCATTGAAATTTCTTTAAAGTGTACAGTTAAGTGGTTTTTAGTATGTTCACAAAATTAGCCATCTCTACTAATTCCAGAAGATTTTCTTCACCCCCCAGAAAGAGCCCAGTGCCTTATCAACAGTCACTCCATATTTCTGCCTCCCTGCATACTCTGGCTGCTACAATCTGCTTTCTGTCTCTATGGCTTTGCCTATTCTGGATATACATGTAAATGAAATCATGCAATATGTTGACTTTTGTGTCTGCTTCTTTGACTTAGCGTGACGTTTTTAGAGTTCATCCATGTGGTACCATATATTGAAACTTCATTCCTTTTTATGACAATAATATTCTACTGTATGGTTATACCACATTTGTGTACCCGTTCCTCCACTGATGCATATTTGGGTGGTTTTTACTTTTTGATTATTATGAATAATGTCATTGTAGCATTTATATGCAAGTTTGTGTGGACTTACATTTTCAGTCCTCTTGGATGTATACTTAGGAGTAGAATTTGCTGGGTTACCTGGTAACTCTATTTTAACATTTTGAGGAATTGCCAAACTGTTTTCCAAAATGGCTGAACCATTTTACATTCTTATCAGCAACATATGAGGGTTCTGTTTTCTTTCTTTCTTTCTTCCTTTCTCTCTCTCTCTCTTTATCCCCCCCACCTCTCTCTTTCAAAGAGAGAGAGAGAGAGAGAGAGAGAGAGACAGGGAAAGAGAGAATCAACTTTATTTAGTTTTTCATCTGGCCTTTGTTTTTCTGATACTTAGTTGTGTATGTGATACTTAGTTGTGTATGTGATACTTAGTTGTGTATGTGATACTTAGTTGTGTATGTGGTGCTGGGGATCAAACCCAGGTCCTTGCCAGGAAAGCGCTCCAGCCCCCAAGGGTTCTGTTTCTTCACATCCTCTCCTGTATGAAATTGTGTATCAGTGTGGTTTTGATTTGCATTTCCCTAGAGACTAATGATGTTAAGCAAATACTCATGTGCTTATTGGCCATTTGTATATCTTGTTTGAAGAAATATCTATTCAAATCCTTGGTTGGGCTTGATTTGACATCTTGTATTAATCATTTCCTTAGTACCATGCCAGGCAATTCCCATAGCTAGCATACAGATGCCCAAATTGGTAGGTTAGCTTGAGTTTGCATGTGTATCATTTGATTTCTCTGCTCTCCAAGAGTCAGTTATATTTTCTCAAACTTATTTATTGCCAGTAGCACTTGTGAGTATAATTTAACAAATATTACATAAATCAAGAATGTGGATACAAAAGTTATTTTTATGAAATGCCTCAGAAAGACTTGATGAAGGGAAAAAGGTTGAAAGATCTGCCTTTACGTGAATTAGATTTGTGATCAAGACAACTGAAACAGTGTCGCAGTTTTTGAAAAGATTTCCCAGAAAACATTTCAAATTGTTGTTGTTGTTTTGGTACTGAGGATTGAACCCCAGGGGTGCTTTACCACAGAGCTACATCCCCAGCCCTTTTTATATTTTATATTGAGACCAGAGTCTCACTAATTTGCTGAGGCTGTTTCCTGTCTCAGCCTCCCGAGTTGCTGGGATTACAGGTGCGCACCACTTGTGCCCAGGTCATTTCGAGTATAATTTAACAGCAAGGAATTATAGACAATGGATGATCAGTATAGTTTATCTAAGAAAACGGGGGACTGCAGTTAGCACACTCATGCTCAAAGAAAAGGTCTCCATGTTACATCAGGAAATAAAATGAACATTTATATGTTTGAAGTTAAAATGTGAAAATATGTATCATTTGTAAATGATTTTGTTTCAACTGACTTTTTTGATTGATCAATGATCACTCTTAAGTTCCAAAAGAGGGTTTCCACAGTACAAGGTGCCTGAAGGAAGGAACAGATATAATGCTGAGGAAATGAATAATTCTGATTTGTAGGAATCACAAATAGTTTTCCAGAGTTAGTGGCATTTGGGTTGGGCTTTAAGACAGAGTTGAATGTCAGCTTGAAGCACTGACACTTTTGCCTGAGGCCTTTGCTGTTAATGTTCCTTTTGCTTGGAACCTTCTTGTGCCAGTTATTTATTATTCCCTCAGCTCTTTCAGGTCTTTGTTCTAATGTCACCTTCAAAATGATGCCATGTGATGGTAGCCTTCTGCCCCTTCTGTGCAGTCTTCCCCTCTCCCATCGTAATCCGCCTTTATGTTTTTTTTCTTGTACCAAAGCACGTTTTCCTGTGTGACTTAACTGCACATTTTCCTTTGTATTACCTTTTTCTTTTATATAGCTCCTTGAAGGTGGGGATTTTTGTCTGTTCCGTGTGGTGGTGTATCAACAGTGCCTAGCATAGTGTCTGGCAGAGTTAGTTGCTTATTACATATTGATTTGTGGTATGGATTAATGAATGACTGAATGAACATAGCAACTGAGGAGAGTTGGGAAGGATATTCTAGGCTGAGGGAATGGCTTTAGAAAAGTCTCGGACGTGGGAAAGCAGAGACGAATGAATTTTGGGAATACTGCCCTAGATTGTGGGGATGAAGGCAGAGACACAGTACAAGTTGCTACCACATTAGTGGAAGTCCTTCAGTGCTGATGTGAAAGTTTGGCATTTGTTCTGAAGAGCAAGGTAGACTTTTAAAGGGTTTGAATGACATTGTGACTTCAGAAAGTAGTCTGTAATTGGTGAAGATGGAATGGAGAAGGGACTGGCAGCGTGGTGAAAAATAACAGTGGACATGGGGAGAATTAAGAGGACTGTTGGCCTGCATAGTTTTGAAAAAGTTGCATTGGTTGTTAACCATTAAAAATCTGGAAAGCTTGGCTGGATGGCGCACACCTGTAATCCCAGCAGCTCAGGAGGCTAAGGCAGGAGGGTCACAAGTTCGAGGCCAGCCTCAGCAATTTAACAAGGCTCTAAACATCTTAGTGAGACTCAGCTTCTCATCTCTAGGGAGTTAACTAATGTTTTAGTTAGTTTTTTCACTGCTGTGACTAAAAGACCTGGCAAGAACAATTTTGGGAGGAAAAGTTTATTGAGGGGCTCATGTTTCAGAGGTCTTAGTCCGTAAAAGGCTAGCTCCATTCCTCCAGTCTCTAGGTGAGGCTGAACGTCATGGCAGAAGGATGGCTGCAGGGAGCAGAGAGATTCCAGGCCAGATACTAAATATACACCCTAAAGGCACACCCCTAGTGACCCATCTCCTTAAGCCACACCCTACCAGCATTCAGTTACCAGTTAATGCCTATCAGGGGATTAACTCATTGATTGGGTCAAGGCTCTTATAACCCAGTCATTTCACCTTAGTCTTTGCATTGTCACATGTGAGCTTTTGGTCGACACCTTTCTTACAAATCATAACATTCTGCCTCCGGCCCCCCAAAATTCATGACAGTCATACAATACGAAATGCATTTAGTCCATTTTCAAGAGTCCCCATAGTCTCTCAAGAGTTCTAAGATTGTCCAGACTCAAGGCAAATTCTCAGCGTGAGTGCCTGTTAAAAAAGTTACCAGATAATCCCTACCAGGGATTAATTTACTGGGTCAGGGCTCTCACAGCCCAGTCATTTCACCTCAGCCTTTGTTTTGCCACATGGGAGCTTTTGGGGGACAACTTTCATCCAGATCAGAACAAGTAGTTAACAGACATGTGGTAGGAATAATGAGAGAAGGAGATAAGGTAATAAAGGGAAGGATTATCTTTAGACCACAAAGGAGACAGATTCAGTATAAAAACAGATGCCAGGCCTGTTCATCTTGTTCTGGTCACTGTGTTGGATAGTTGGCAGGTCCACGTGAAGAGTCAGTGTCTTCAGCAAGAGCCACCTGATGTCCCTGGAAAATAGCCAAGGCAGCTATCTTCAGCGTAACCCACATGCAGAAGTGTTATCTACAGCAAAGCTAGTGGGACACTGGTAATGTATTGCCCAGCTGTGTGACTTCCAAAATGTGATTTTAAGTCAGCTAAGAGCAAATAGAACTAGAGGGTTTATTTCTTTCCTTGGTAACATACCTTGGAGTAGAATTCTTGGGTCGCATGGTAACTTGAGTATTTTGAATAACTTCCGATTGTCTTCCCCAGCGGTGGCTCCACGTTATATTTTCACCAGGCATTTTCTACAGCCTGGGCAGCACTTGCTGCCGTCTTCTAAAATTATAGCCAAGCATCTTTATTTAAGTTCCTGTTATTCACTTTTCTTATGTGGTTAGGTCACTTCAAGCATTTATTCCTCCCTCTCTTTTTTCTTTTTTTTTTTAAAGAGAGAGAGAGGAAAACAGAGAATCAGTTTTAGTTTTTCATGTGGCTTTCATTGCCCTGACACTTTGGTGTGTGCAGAGTGCTGGGGTTCAACCTGTGCACTCTCACATGCCACGTAAGTGCCGTAACCGCTCCATTCTCCTCCCTCTCCTTTTTTTTTTTAAATTGTCAGAAACATTGTTTTAATGGAACTATTTTCATTATTCCTTTATTAATTCTATTATTGGTTGCTCTCATGGGAGAAATTAGATATACGGAACTTGGCATGCTTCTCATGTACTGTAAAATTCTGTTTAAAACTTTAAAATCCTCCTAGTATATACTTTTATTAGGTGACTTCATATATTGTTAATCCTTTGTTACTATTCAGGACCATTTATTTTTAAAGTGTCATATATTTTCCATGACTCAGCTGTCTCATCATATTTTCAAAAGTCAGTTAGGGTTGTAAAGTTCTCAATATATACTAGTCTGCCTTCAGAAACTTTGGGTTGGTGTTCTGTGTTCAGCCACAGCTCCATTTCTCTCATTTTTATGCAAATATTCTTTCTTCTCTGGTTGAAAAAAATGGGTGGGGGTTTGGGGGATAGGGACCTACACTTTTTTTTTAAATAACAATACGATCTATCAAGGAATATAGAAAAATGTAAAAAACCTGATGATTGCCTTTCTCTTCTATAATGTGTGTGTGTGTTTCTCTTTTTCTTTTGAACTGGAGATTGTACCCTGAGGGGTATTCTACCACTGAGCTATATCCTTGGCTCTTCTTATTTTTTATTTTGAGACAAGGTCTTGATAAATTACCCAGGGTGGCCTTGAACTTGTGATCTTCCTGCCTCAGCCTTCTATGTGGCTGGGATTATTTTTCTGTAATGTCAGTGTTTGTGTTGAAATTAATTCATTGGATACCAGAAAATTTTGATTTTTTTTTTTTTTTTTTAAAGAGAGGGCCAGTGAGAGAGAGTTTTTCATGTGGCTTTGGTTGCTCCGAGACTTTGTTGTGTGTGTATGTGGTGCTGGGGTTTGGACCTGAGTTCTCGTGCATGCCAGGCAAGCGCTGTAACCTCTGAGCCACCACCGCTCCAGCTCCCCTGATGCTACTTTTAGAGGTTAGGTTTTCCTTTTGGGAATTTTTTTTTTTTTTTAAGAGAGAGGGACAGTGAGAGAGAGAGAAAGACAGAATCAATTTTTTATTTAGTTTCTCATGGACTTTCGTTGCTCAGACACTTCATTGTGTACATGGTGCTGGGGTTTGAACCCGAGTACTCACACATGCAAGGCAAGCGCCATAACCGCTGAGCCCTCTCTCCAATCCCTCCTTTTGGGAATTTTGAAGTTCAGTTTATTTTGCTTAATCATCTTTCGTCTAATTTTTTTTTTAAAAGAAATAGAGAGACTCAATTTTTATTTAGTTTTTCATCTGGCCTTTGTTTCTCTTGACAGTTGTGTATGTGGTGCTGGGGCTCCAATCTGTGTCCTGCTGTGTCCAGTGTGGTGCTGTAAACGCTGAACCACCACTCCAGCCCTCATCTAATGTTGTTTTGCCAGTGAAACTAAACTGTTGAAGTTGCTGTTAGCAATTTTGTTGTTTGTAGCCTAATTGATATCTTTAGATTCTCTTTTGTTCACAGGTGAACAAAAGTTTAAGTTTTAGTCTTAAGTTTCAGTCGTAAGTTTTAGTCTGTGTTCATTTTTCATAGCTTCTTCTCTGCCTACTCATTTAAAGTAGTTTGAGATAATTTTTAGATAGTATTGATAATGGTATTTACCATTATTATTTGCTTTAAGTTTATAGCATAAGCACTTCCTCGTTTACTGTTTCATTAAATGTAGGTATTTTCTTTCTTTTTTAACTCTGCTGTTTTTTTCAACAGTTTGCTGGGATTTAATGCCTTTTTAAGTTTGATTTTGGTAGCTTTAGCCAAGGAGGGAGAAATCTCTCTCCACTTTCTCAGTATTGTTTGTAAGGTTCTCATTTAAATCCTTGTGGTCTGATGAGGAATTATCACACCATTTTTTATTCTAGGGAACTGGAATTTCTCACATGTAGTGTTTGATGGGTTCTTGGCCAAGGTTATGTAGTTCCTCAGTCTCCTCTATTGCACCAGAAACAATTCTCATTTAAAATAGTTAATACTAATTCTCCAGTGCCAGTTTGCAGGTTGCTTTATAGACTCTTGTCTCTGTGGGTGAGTTCCCTGGGTTCTGGCTACTATTCTTCTACTTAGTTTTACAGATTATAAGGAAGGGTGGTTAGAAATGGAACTAGAAGGCATTCTTTTTTTTTTTTTTTTTAAAGAAAGAGGGGACAGTGAGGGAGAGAGAAAGAGAGAAGCAATCTTTATTCAGTTTTTCATGTGACTTTCGTTCCTCAGATACTTCCTTGTATACTTGGTGCTGGGGTTTGAACTCTCATACTCGCGCATGGCAGGCACCCGTAACCACTGAGCCACTGTTCCAGCCTGAAGGCATTCTTTAAAAAAAAAAAAAAATTTAAAAATGGGGCTGCAGCAGTGGCTTGGTGGTTGCAGCACTTGCCTGGCATGTGCAGGTACTCGAGTTCACTCCCCAGCACCAAGTACACAACGAGGTCTTGGAGCACCAAAAAGCCGCATGAAAAAAACAAATAAAATTAATTCTTTCTTGCTGTCTCTCTCTCACTGTCCCTCTCTTTAAAAAAAAAAAATGAAGAAGTTGCATCATTATTAAAAAAATTTTAAAAAAGCTCATTGCATTGTAGTTCTACATAATAGTTATGCATAATAGTGGGGTTTATTTTTACATATTTATAAATGCATATAGCATAATTTCCTCCATTCTAATCCCTAGTACAATCCCATTCCTTCTCCTCCCTCCTAGAAGGCATGTTTCTTGTGTTTAGATTTATTTGTTAATTTTAAAAAATGCTCAATGGAGGAAGACTGTTGAATGTTCTTGTAAAATCTTAAAATATATATGTAAACATATGTATATGTTGCAAAAATATAAATGGAATTATAACTGTAATTTTATGACTTTTGTTCACTTTCACAGTGAGTCTTAGTTTTTCTGGATCTATACATGTGTTTTTACCACACACTTTAATATCTGCATAGTATTTTATCAATAATTTATTTAATTACTTCTTAGCAGATGGATACTTAGGTTGGCTGCCACTTTGCTGTTGTGAAAAATGTTCATGTTGAAAGTCTTGGGGCATTTTTTTATGTTTTATTCCTTTTGTCTTGATCCTCATTTCCTAGAAATAGAACTATTGGGTAAAAAGATAAAGATAATTAAAATTCCAATACACATGGCCACATGAAGAATTTGCCAATATATACTCTCAGTTTGCTCAAGTGCTCACTTTTCCACACCTTTCCCAAAGCTGGTGCTAATAAAACATAGTAGCCAACACAATATAGCAATCATTATGTGCTAAATGCCTTCCATATTTTTATGTGGTCCTCTATCAGCATTATGAGAGAGGTATTGCTGTTGTCCCCATATTATGGGCACAGAGGTGGTAAATTATTAAGCTTATGCAGCTGGTAAGTTGGAAGAGCCAAGATACTGACTGAGGTGGTCTGGCACCAAGGTATGCCCCTTAAACACAAAATTTCAAGTCTGTTCATTTGCTGTTTGTTAATTTTTTCCCCTGCATGTGAGTAGTATGATTGTTTTATCTGATTTTTAAAATTATTTTTATTTTTTGTTGAAAATTCATATGGTGTAAAATTTCATCATTTTAAAGCTTTCAGTTCATTGGTTTTTGTACATTGACTCTTTTCCACAACTATTATTATCTGCTGTGTGATTACAGAACATTTCCATCATCCCAGAAAGAATCTCTGTAACTTTTTAATCATCAGTCCCACCCCTCTCCCCCATCACCTGGCAATCATATACTTTCCCTGTCCTGGACATTTTATATAAATAGAATCATAAAATGTGTGGATTTTTTTGTGCCTAACTTCTTTCTTTTAGCATAATATTTCCAGGCTTCTCATATATTATAGCATGTAATTGTAAAATATATATGTGTGTGTGTGTGTGTAGCTTTCAGATTTTTTTTCTGGACATTAAAAAAAAGTTTGTGTTGTATTTTTGAAAAAATCTGCTTTTTTAAGACACCTTAATGGGTCATGTCAGGAAATGTAGAGATTTTTCATGGTTTTAAAATAACTATCATAAGAGATTAAAGTATTGATCTGTAAAAGGGAAACATGTTACAGATTTGCTAAGCTAGTGTCAGATCTGGAGGGAGGGAAGGAGAGATGATCACTGTTTCCTGGGGCTTTCCCTAGCTAGGATCTTTGCCTAGAACTGGAGTGGTCTGGAACCATCCTCTGTGCCTTTAATACTCCTGTCTGGGATTCAGGTCTGTTTTTGCATCTGATTCTGCAGTAATTGTCCTCCCCTTCACCTTGCCTGAAGCATCCTGACAGGGCATTAGAATTGAAGTGTAGGCAGCCAGGAAAGATCGCAGGTGTGGGGGTGAGATTGACAGGATCAAAGCGTTGCTTAGCAAAGGGTAGTTTGGCAGTAGCTTGAAGAGTAGAATGAAAAATATCGGAGTCAGATAATTGTGTGGCATATGTCAAATTTCTTTCCTTAAATATAGCTCCGAGAAGTTTTAGTCATTTCTGCTTATTAATGCTTTTTAACACAAACTGCTTTTGATTTTGTGTCATGAAATATTAAATAAAGTTTATTTTCTGTCATATATTTATAGAAGGTTAATACTATAATATGCTTAATGTAGTAAATAAGTTGAAGAAAATTTAGTAATTTGTGTGTGTTGGGGATTGAACCCAGGGCCGCCTCATGCTAGTTAAGCTCTCTAATCTGAGCTACCCCATCCCCTCAGCCCAAGAAAATTTATTTTTTATTCTGGGACTTGAAGCCAATATTTGCTACATTTATTTTTTGATTTTACCCTGACTTTTATTTTCAGTAGTTTCTTTTATTCAAGCTGCCCCTTAGGTTGGTTGGGAGTTGAAGTCCTGTACGGGGAAAAGAAAGCTGTTGTACACTGTCTGCTTTTTCTATGCACTGTTGCTTTTGAATACTTTATCTCCTCAAGTCATTGTGGTAGGGAGGGAAAGTGATTACCTTAAAAGGTAAAGGTGCAGAACACGTGACCCTTGTTGTCACAGACCCCCAAAACTCACGCTTTGCCCATTACATAGCAGACTGTTTCAGCAATAATTTGAAATCATACCCCCCATTAAAAATAATAATCAACATAGAAATTTGACAAAAGGAAAAAAATCACTTGTTGTTCAACTGGTGTTAACAGTTGCTGTTACCATTTCTCATTTTTTTCCCCTTCTAGCTGGTGTCTTTTTTTTTTTCTTTTTAAATGTATGAACCCCACAAGGATGTGTATAGTTTTATGTTGTTTTTCCGTTTTTAACACTGATATATTCATAATATTATATGGCATAATATGTATCTTTAACTTGCTGTATAATATTCCATAACAGTACCACACCATTTCCTGGTGAGGGATATTATAAATGTTTAAAACATTTAAAATGTTTTTATTATTTTTAGTATAGAGATCGTGTGGAACTGGTTTGTCTGTCGTTGGATTCAGGTTCAGGATCCAGCTGGGTTTGTTTTAGGAGTGAAACCATCCAGCAGGGGTCCTGTCAGATTGGATTGGTATCCTTTTCTGAAAAAGGGCAGGTTTCCCAAGAGACTTTCAATATCTAGACAGTGAGTATAAACTCACTGAAATTTTAAGAACAAAAAGTTTGAACATGTCTTATGGGGAGAGGGCAAGAAGTCAACTAGAGATGATTTCCACGTTAGCATTAATTTATAGGACTTTTCTCTAGCAATGCTCTGAAGACTGGAAATAGCACTGGCAAAAGAGATGCCATGGCTTTAATAAGATTGGGGAAACCAGGTTGAACCCTTGAAGTAGAAGTGGGAGTGAATGAGAATATTGCAAGTGTGCCCAGACAGAGTGATGGTATGTTGGATGGCTGAATGTAGAATATATATATTCTCTCTTTAAAAAAAGTGTGTATGTATATATATATGTGTGTGTGTACGCACACACACACATACACACTATATATATATGAGAGAGAGAGAAAGAGTTAATTTTATTTTTTCATCTGGTTTATTATTATTCCTCTACTTAGTTGTATAGTGCTAGGGATCAAATCCAGGTCCTCTTGCATGCCAAGCAAGCGCTCTACCACTAAGCCACTTCTCCAGCCCAAGGCAGAACTTTTTTTTTTTAATTTACAGTACGAACCCTCTTATCATGTTTCCATAAGATTCTTTTTCATTTATTTATTTATTTTTTGAGAGAGGGACGGTGTGAGAGAGAGAGAAAGAGAGAATCAATCTTATTTATTTTTTCATGTGGCTTTCCTTGCTCCGAGACTTTGTTGTGTACGTGGTGCTGGGGTTTGAATTCATCTATTCGCGAATGCCAGGCAAGTGCCGTAACCGCTGAGCCACCCCTCCAGCCCCTTCCATAAGATTCTTGATAGTTGGTTGAGAAAGTTAAGTGTGGAATCATGAAAATGATTGATAAGTGTATGTAGCATTTTATTTTAATTTAAAACATATAAATATTTATTTACTAAATGATGTTTACTAAAGAGGGCTCAGAATTTTTTCTTGAATAGTTTCCTCTTTTTTGAATAAAACATATATATGTACATATATATGTGTATATATGTGTGTGTATGTATGTGTGTGTGTGTGTGTGTGTGTGTGTATACATACATACTTATTTTTACCCCTTCCTAGTGTTGGGGATCAGACCCAGGGCCTTGTGCCTGCTAGGCAAGTGCTGTTCCAGTGAGCCACATTCCCACTCCTTAAAGCACATTTTAAATGCATTGATTTACAAATTCCAGTTTTAAGTTCTATAAAAAGGAATTAAAGACTTGTGAATGCAGAATTGTAAATGTAATTGCAGTTTTTTTTAAAGCAACTCACCTTTTTCAGGTCTTTGGATTTATTTTAGTTTTTTCCGCTCATATGAAGTGCAGACATCACACATCAAATACAATGTACATAACTAGGCTGGGCTGAAAGGCTGCCTGGTTGGAGGTCAAGTGCTCATGGTTGTTCTCTAGAGCGAGGATTCCTTGTGCTGGAGACAATGCAGGTTTTACAGAGATTGGCACACTTGAAGAGTTACGTAAGCTGTAAATAAGTTCTGAGAGTGCTGTAGCCGAGGATTGGACCATTAGGAGGTGGAAAAAGGAATATGTGAGAAGTGGTCAGAGTTGGGATAATGAAGATTATTGAATGTCAGCTATTATTATAAAAAGAGCAAGAAAATAATTGAAGGACTTGAAAAAACTGTTGAATCTTTAGGAGATCCTTGTTGACCTTGAAGAAAAAGTCTTAATAGAGAGAGGAGGAAGCCAGGCCTGTTGGCAGTTAAGGCATTATTATAGCTGGGGTCTCCACTTTGAACTCTCCTTTGACATAAACTTGGAGTTATTATAATATTTTGCCGAAATGGAAAATAGTGGTGGAAATATGCTGAGATCTTGGAAATTGCTGATTATTTGACTGTTTCCTTATGAAACCGTGATTGTCTTAGAGTATGAAACATAAAGCCTTTGGTTTCATTTTTTTGCAGTAGTTCTTAACTGGGGGTGATTTCTGTCCCCTACCCACCTAGGGAACTTTTGGTAGTGCTGGGGTGGTCCTACTGTGGTAGATAGTAAGTAGGTCGAGGCCAGGGATGTGGGTTAATATCCTCCAGGGCACATAAGAGCCCCTGCAATGATTATCTGACCCCAGTGTCTGGTACTCCGATTGAGAAGCCCTGCATTCTGATGTAACATGAAGTCTGTTCTCCTTTGTCTCTGAGTGTTAGCTAAACAGAACCACCTTGTGTTTACTGGAAGGGTGGTAGAAAGTCATATCATTTTGCTGGACTGCCAGAACCTAGTGAGTGGTGCCAATCCTTGGGAATTTCGGCAGCTCAGGTTGAGTCTAGTGTGCATTGTTTCCCAGCTTTGAAATGGTATTTAAATTTGAGACAAGTTTTGTGTTTTGAGGATTGCCTGATGGGCTGGTTTTAAAACCAGAGCAAAAAAAAAATTTTTTTTTTTAAAGAGAGAGGGACAGTGAGAGAGACAGAGAAAGAGAGAAACAACTTTATTTAGTTTTTCACATGGCTTTAGTTGCTCCAACACTCAGTTGTGTACGTGGTGCTGGGGTTTGAACCTGGGTCTTCGTGCTTGCCAGGCAAGCACCGAAACCGCTGAGCCACTGCTCCAGCCCCAAAATATTTTTGTTTTGAGCCACTCTTCTGGGTGTTTCTTTGTCCAAAATAGTTCTGTTTGGAGAATTGACTTTTGAGGGTCTTAGTAGTGGCTCATCCATTTGCTGAATTTCCATTTTGGGGCCAAGAGGAGACAGGTATGTAATCATCATCGTCACTGACAGGTAGCAGAGTGTCCTCCAGACACCTGGTACTGTACAGAAAGAATACTTGAATGAACATTCAGATGATCCCAGAATATATTCCTTGTGCAGCGAGTTTGAGCTAAGTCAGTGACTCACAGTTGTTGGGAAACAGTGCCACATTCATAAATGTGGACTTCCATGCAGCAGAAAGTCTATTATAACTTTTGCTTAGAAATGTTTGTCTTAATTAAATTTGTGCCATAATTGTGACAGACTGTGTTCCAATGCATCAGGGTGACCTAACCACTAGTGGCTTATATGATGAAGGCTTATTATTTTATGTATTTATTTATTTCCTACAACAATAAGTCTGGAGGGATGAATCCACAGTAGGTATGGTAATTATCCATGATTGTTCTTACTCTCTTGCCCCTGTCCTTCTGCACTATCATCTTGACCTGTGGCATTCATCTTTATGTGTGAAAAGTGGCCCCTCCAAACCTTAGGCAATTGCAGGTATGTTCTGTCCGGAAGGAAAATGGAAGAATGAAGGAGGAAGGGGCGTATATGAGTTGTGACACATACAGAGCAAGGGAGGCTGAGAGGTAGCTTGTGTGTTCTTATCCAAATTGGAGTTCCCTTACTAAGAAAGCTAGGGACAGGCTGGAGCAGTGGCTAGGTGGATTACGGTGCTTGCCTGGCATGCGTGAGGACATGGATTTGAACTCCAGGACCATGCATGCAATGAAGTGTCAGAAAAACTAAATAAAATTGATTCTATCTTTCTGTCTTACTGCCCCTCTCTCTCTCTTAAAAAAAAAAAAAAAGGCTAGGGATAATAGATTCAAGGAAGCTAATTATTGGGGCGTGGTAGTATACAAATCTTCCTGGCCGGGGAGCCTGAGATAGGAGGATCACAAGTTCAAGACCAACATCTGCAATTTAAGGAGGCCCTAAGCAACTAACTTAGACTTTGTTACAAAATAACAGCAATGACAAAAAACGGTGCTGAAGCTCAGAGGTGGAGTGCATGCTTGGCGTGCTTGTGAGCTTCCTTCAAACCCTAGCACCGCCGACAAAAGAAATGCAGGAAAAACAAAAACCAGGTGAAAAAGTAAAATTGATTCTTTCTCTCAAAAATAAACACAAAAACAAACCCAAAACAAAAAGAGCTGGGGATGTGACTCAGTGGTAAATCACCTCACCCTTGGGTTAAATCTCTAGTACACACACACACACACACACACACACACACACAAATTAAAGGAAGGTAATTAGCAGTGACTGTCACAATTATAAAACAATTTAAAATGTATATTCATGAGCTTGTTATATTCATGACCTTGTGTTCTTAAAAAACTGTGAGAATTTTTCTGTAATATTCTGTACTTGTTGAACATTTGGTTGATAGCTAACAAGGAAATAATCTTAGACATTGAAGGTTTAAGAAATGTAAGTGGAAAAAGAAACTTAAAATGAAAACACTTTTTTTTTCTGTTGCTTTTTTTCCCCATTGCAAATGAGAAAATAAAACTCTTACTTGATTTTATTGAAGATACAGACCCTAGTGCAGGACAGAGGTTTTCCTAAGGAACATGGTTTGAGAACCACTGATCTGAGTACTCTGTTTCTGGGGGTCAGGGATTTAGCTCAGTGGCAGAGCGCTTTTCGGTCCTCAGCCCTGAAAAAAAAATACTATTTCTATGCACTATTAAATTATTTTGTTTCTACTTTCAGCTATATTGTTTTCCTAGATTAAAAAAAATTCTCTTTTCTATCTTAGCATTACATGTTGTGGGCAAGCAAGACATTCTTTATAAATATCTTTTCTAGATTGTTAGGTGTGTCTCATTCTCAGGAATAAAAGCCTTGTTAAAAGTTCAAGGTCAGTGTGGGCATTGCCTTTTTTGGCACTGCACCCTATGCTTCAAATCCATTTTTATCTGACTCCTTGAAACTCCTAGAGCAATTATAGACTGTACAACACATTTAGCCCCTTAATTTTTAACTACATTGAAATTATCACTAATTGTTCCATGTGATAGGAGGATCATAAGCCTCATGTTACCTATTTCTCTGTGTGTACCTCATTCTTAGCATAGTATTAGGTACATAGTTAATGCTTAATAATTGCTTTCTGATCAACTAAACCTATTTTGAACACACATGAAAATAACAGGATTTGATTGCAAGATAGACATAAAATAGAACATAACTAATAGCCAGAGTCATCAGAATTTTGTAACTTTTACCTGTTGATATAGTTAGCACTTTATCTTAGTCCATTTCTGTTGCTATAACAGATTAACCGAGATTGGGTATATTTATAAAGAAGAGAAGTTTATTTTGGCTCATGGTTCTAGAGGCTGAGAAGTCCAAGATCTGGTGGCTTCATTTGGTGAGGGCCTTGTGCTGCCTCAACTCATGCTAAAAAGCAGAAGGGCACATGCAGAAGAGAGAAAAGGGACTGAGATCCTGAAATAGTGAATCCATTTCTTTGAGAAAGGCATTTCCATTCTTGATGGCCCCATTTCCGTAAGCCAGACATGTTCCACCAGTCTCTGCCTCCCAACACTGTTGCATTGAGGAATTAAAGTTCCCACACATGTGCTTTTGGGGGACACACATCAACTATTGCAGACTTCTAGCTCCCTCATAAATACCTCCTGTGTAGGTATTTTTAAAATTTTTATTTTTTTTTTAAAGAGAGAGGGATAGTGAGAGGGAAAGAGAGAAGCAAAATTTTTTTCATGTCGCTTTCATTGCTGTGATACTTGGTTGTGTATGTGGTGCTGTGTCCTCACGCATGCCATGCAAGTGCTGTAACCATTGAGCCATCGCTCCAGCCTTTAGGGTTATTTTTCATGTGGGTTTCACGTGGGCTTCTGCCACAGTGCAGCTGTGTTTTCCTTCCTGTGATGCTTGCTGCCCCTACAGGTGTGCACTGGTACTTCCTGCCAGCTATCGGTGGTCTCCCTCTTTGCCTGACACCACTCTCTCCTTGGCCTTGTGTTTTCTTGCCATATGTGCTGCTGATAGGTAGGGTAGTTGTGGGCCCCTTGTTTCTCACTTCTTTTATAACTTGACATACAAGCGTCAAAGCTTGTCCTGTCACTTCAGAGTTTGTGTGAAAGCCGTGCTTTAGTTTCTCATCATAGTCCTTCTGTATATGCCATGATGAGCTCTCGGGGCTGGTCTTGGGGGAGCAGGCTAAGTGATAGGCCCCTCATCGTGCTTGGGATCCCTTTTCCTGCTCAAAGCTTTGTTTACTGGACCAGGCTGTGCTGCTTCACTTTGGTGAGGATGGTTATTCTCCTAAAATATTCCTTAGTCCCTCATGCAAACATTTGCCTGGCCCACTGATGTCACTAAATGTGTGAATCCTATTGGCAGGGATGGTTTAGGTTCTCTCTAGCATGCAATCCACTGTACTATGCAGTACAGCATGTAAAACATCACAACTCTGAAGGATCTCCAGCTAAGATAGCAGGTTGTGTAATTCAGTATGATCTTGACTCAGACAAGGTAAAAACTTCAGGTATTCTTGTTTTTCTTTCGTGTCTAAATGTATTATGGATTGTAACTGAACCCAGTGTGAACTTTAAGCCTTCAAAGAAAGACGAAAAATACACTAAATTTTATTTCTCAAATTGTGCAATTCTTATTTCTATGGTCCTTGAAATTGGTTAAATCTGCAATTGAGCAAAGATATTATGCATTTTTACCCTATTTTCCAGGGCAGTTCTTTATTAATATTTAGTTATTTTCCTTGAATCTGAAGCTGATTGATAGTGTTTGGAACTCGGTGTTATATAAATTTCTAAGACCAGGAAGGTGGGTAGAGAAGGAAAAAAAACCAAACCAAACCAAACAACAACAAAAACCTGCATACTTAGGATTGAGCCTCAAGAGCTAAAGCATGTGGTCAAGGTGGGAAGAGACGAGTGAACAGAAAGTTGGAGAGGAGAACCAAGGACCTAACATCTTCATAGCCAGAGCCAGAAGGAATTGAGACCATCTTCCTTTTCTGGAAGAGTTTTTGAAACAGAATAACAAAACAACTGCTTTAGCTACCTCTTGTTTTAAGTGCAGGTGTTTGAACTTTAAGAGTAATCAGTTCTGTGCATTTGAGATCCATTTAAGGAAAAGAAACAATTGTGATCCACAGTTATGCACAGTACATAGACTATGCTTACTCTAGTGCAGTGGTTGGTTGATGGTGTTTACTCACAAAAGTACTGTTCCTGTCAGTTCCTTGGGTATTCAGGTACTTGACTATCAGTCCCTAGAAGTGGCAGACCCAAGACACTATTGCAGAGTAGTGAGAACCAATTCGGCAGAGGTCAATGAAATGTCACTAGGGAAGATGTCAGTAGACATTGACTCACTTTGACTCAGTCCTTGAGTCCTGCTTTGAAGTCTAGAAATAGAAAATAACCAGGGATGGGGTGTTGCTGGAGGATGCTGTGTGAGATGCTTTCCAGACCTCATCATGGTCTAGAATGCAGGAGACCTTGTGCTTTTCCATGTCAGCTATCAAACAGCAGTCTGAGGTTAACTTAGGTCTCCCTTCACCCAGATCCACATCTAGGATTGAAAACAAAAAGATCATTCATTTATTGTTTGCATAAGTGCATTTGTTGTTGTGGGTTGAAATCCCATAGGGAAGATATGAAAATGGCATTGCAAGGATTTTTCATACAATTGCACGTGATTAGCAACTTTGCTTAGCACTAACTCTGAAGCAATTTATTTGCTTTCAGAGGAAGGTTAATATGATGATGCTTTCAGTGCAGGACTGATGGTCTTAGAGCTGGAAAAAATCATCATAGAATGATGTGCGATATTGATTGTCTCTGCTTACTGTGGCAGAGTATAATTAAATCAGGCATTTAAATTTTAAGTCTGTTAAGATTTTGAATCTATTCTGTGTACATAAATATTCTACATATATTATGAAATCCAAGTTCACTTCATAATTCTTTCAAACTTCAAATTGTTAGTTTGTCTAGAATGATCACCAAAAATTTATTCTGAATACCAAGAGAAGTAACATTCTTTCTAGTTATTTTTATTTGTTATCTTTTTTTATTGTCTAGAGAATATTTAATTTTTTTCTCCACTCCTTTTTTTATTGTCTAGAGAATATTTAATTTTTTTCTCCACTCGTCTCTGCATCTTCCCCCCTCCACACATATCTATGGGTCCCGTAGATTATGTGTTGCTACACCTTGTCTAATACATGAGTTTGACAGCCTTTCACCCAAGCCTGGGTTTTGCTCTAGCCTCTGCAAATGAGGAAAAACATTTCACACTTGAGTCTCTGGGTTTGATTAACTTCCCTCAGCATAGTTTCTTAATTTCTTCCATTGCCATCCATTTACCTGAGTAGAACTCTATTGTGTATATGTGTGTATGTGTGTATGCTTTTGGATTCATTCATCCAGTGAGGGGCATCTGGGTTGGTTCCATAATTTAGCTATTGTAAATTGAGATGCTGTGAACATAGATTTTGATGTGTTGCTGTAATGTGCTGATTTTAACTCCTCTTGGAAAATACCCAGGAGAGGGATAGGGGGTTTGAATGGTGGATCCATCCCTTAATTTTTTGAGGAGTCTCTGCACTGCTTTCCAGTGTGGCTATACCAGTCTGCAGTTGCGCCAACAGTGTGCTAGTGTTCATATCTCCCCACAACCCCTCTAGCATCTGTTATTGTTTATATTCTTCATCTTTGCCAATCTGATTGGAGTGAGGTGAAATCTTAATGTAGTTTTGATTTGCATTTCTTTGATTATTAGTGATTTAGAATACTTTTTCATGTATTCATTGGCTTGTTTGATTCCTCTGTTGAGAAGTTTTAGCTCTCTGGCCCATTTATTAATTGAATTGATTGTATTTTTGATATTAAATTTTTTGAGTTCTTTGTAAATTTTGAATATTTGTCCCCTGTTGGAGGAATCACAGGCTATGATTATCTCCCATTCTCTAGGTTTTTTCTTGACAGTTTTCACCAATTCCTTGGCTGAGCAAAATCTTTTTAGTTTAATGAAATCCCACTCATTGATTCTCGACTTTAATTCTTTCACTTTGAGAGTCTTGTTGTCTACTCCCATATGCTGGAATGTTGCTCCTAATTTTGCTTCTAGCATTTGTATGGTAGTTGGTTTAATTACTAGTTCCTTGATCCATTTTGATTTGATTGTTGTGCAAGGTGAGAGATAAGGATCTAATTTCAGCTTCCTGCAAATGCCTGTCGAGTTTGTCTAACATCATTTGTTGAATAGGCTGTCTTTCCTCCCATGTTATATTTTGACCCCCTTTGTCAAAGATCAGATGTTTCAAGATTTGTGGGTTTTTCTCAGAGTCTTCTATTCCATTGGTATTCATTTCTATTTTGATACCAGTACCATGCTGTTTTTGTTACTACAGCTCTGTAGTATAGTACTTGATCTTGTATTGTGAATCCACAACTTTTTTGCCTAGTAATGTTTTGCCTATTCTGTTTCTTGTTCCAAATGAATTTGAGAATTGTTTTTTTGATATCTGTAAAGAATGACGGGTCTGGAGCGGTGGCTCAGCAGTTTTGGGCTTGCCTGGCAAGCACAAGGACCCGGGTTCCAACCCCAGCACCATGTACACAACTGAGTGTTGGAGCAACTAAGGCCATATGAAAAACGAAATAAAGTTGTTTCTCTCTTTCTCTTTTCTCTGTCTCTCTCACTGTCCCTCTCAAAAAAAAAAAAAAAAAAAAGAATGACATTGGTATCTTGATGGGGATTGTATTGAATCTGTGTAGTGCTTTAGGTAGAATGGCAATTTTAATTATTAATTCTGTCTAACCAAGAACATGGTACATCCTTCCATCTTTTCAGGTCTTCTTCAATTTCTTCAACGTTTGATAATTTTTGTCATAGAGGTCTTTTACTTTCCTTGTTAGATTAATTCTTTTTGAGGATATTGTGAATGGGATTAATTTTCTGATTTTTTCTTCTGCCCTATTTTTAGCATATAAGAAAGCTATTAATTTGTAGGTGTTGATCTTGTAGCCTGTTCCTTTGCTAAATCTGTTTATAAGCTCGAGCAGTTTTCTGGTGGAATTTTTTGGGTCTTCCAGATGTAGGATCATGTTGTCAGCAAAAAGGGATAGATTAACTTCCTCTCCTCTCTTCCTATTCCTTTTTTTTTTTAAAGAGAGAAGGACAGTGAGTGAGAGAGAGGATGAATCAATTTTTATTGAGTTTTTGCCAAGGCTTTCGTTGCTCTGACACCTAGTTGTGCACATGGGTGCTGGGGTTTGAACCCGCGTACTTGTGCATGCTGGGCAAGCTCTGTAACTGCCAAGCCACTGCTCCAGACCCTCTCTTCCTATTTTTATCCCTTTGATTTCCTTCTCTTGCCTGATTGCCCAGCTAGGGTCTGGAGAACTGTATTGAATAAAAGTGGTGAGAGTGAGCAACCTTGTCTTGTTCCTGAGTTCAGTGGAAATGCTTTCAGTTTTTCTTCATATATTATTATACTAGCTAAAGGTTTGTCATATTTGTCCTTTACATGGTTAAAATAAGTTCCTTTGAACCTTATCTTCTGTACAGTTTTGAGTATAAATGGGTGCTGGATTTTTTCCAAGGCCTTCTGTGCATTATTTGAGATGATCATGTGGTTTTTGTCTTTAATTCTGTTCAAGTGATGAATCACATTTACAGATTTGCGTATGTTGAAGCAGCCTTGCATACCTCGAATGAAGCCCTTATTTGTTATCCTTAAAAGTAAATTACTCACTGGAAAAATAATCTAAAATATTGAAACAATAGTAAGAAGCTTATTTTAAGGAATTTTCAGGCCAAAATATAATGATTCCATAGAATTATTAGATAGGAATTACTATAGATTTACCTTTGTAGATTAGTTAAATTCAAATTTGGGGTAGGTGCCTTTTTTTTACATGTTATTAAGATTCTCTGGGGTGTACTGAGCATTTTGCAGTCTATAGAATTTTCTTTTTTATATTGTCTAATTCTTGTTAATGGGATGCCCAACACATTTTAAGACTTTGCTTTTTTTGTTTATGTACATTTGGATTTTTAAAAGTCATATATATATATACATTTATGTTTATATATATGAAACAATTTTCCTTTCTTGCAGAATTAAACGTGAGGGAGTCTGATGTAAGAGTTTGTGATGAATCGTCATGTAAATATGGAGGAGTCTGTAAAGAAGATGGAGATGGTTTGAAATGTGCGTGCCAATTTCAGGTGAGGAAACCAAACCTATGTAAAAATTTTTTATATATGTTATATTTTATAATTGTACATTTTATAAATTAAAAAGCTTATACCATGTTGAACCGGTGAGAAGGTTAAGTTCATGGCCCACCAGTTCTTCATTGTTAAATGAAGCCCTGTTATTTTTATTTTTATTTTTTTTAAGCCCTGCTATTTGTGTCTTCCATGTTTCTTTTCTGGAATTAAAGAGGACAGACTGGCAATAATAGATGTGAAAATGCTTTGCAAGAATCTTAAAAGTTCTATTCAAATATAAGAGGTAATTGCCGAGGCTTGGGATGTGGCTCACTGGTAGAGCGTTTGCTTAGCATGTGTGAGGACCTGGGTTCAATCACCAGCACCACAAAGAAAAACGAAATAAAAAAAGATGTCATTGCCATCGAAAGGAAACGGTGCAGGTTGCAGCAGTAGAAACTCTTATTAACGTGTAGGCGTCTGTTTCCTTTTCTTCTCCTATTAGTTAATCTCTTTTCCTTCCGTTCTCATTTGTTGCTATCTCTTTTTAGGCCAAAAAAATCTTGACTGATTTGGAGACTTAGAGTAATTCACGGATAGAGAAGGGACTGCAAAGTGGAACCTCAAACTGAGAGTGGATAGCTTTGCTTTTCCGGTGCTGGTTTAGTTGTGATTCTAGTGTCTGAAAAAGTAAAAGAAGGGAAATAAAGTGTGCTACATTCAAGTCTTCCTTTTTTTGTGTATTTTTCCTGATTAAATTACAATCTGGTTTCTGAATGTTTCTCGTAAGATGGTCCCTGATTCAGGATTTGAGATGAGACAAAGGGCTGAAATTTTTTTTTCTTTCACTCATAATCTAGTTCTAATACCTGCCATTTTAGATTTTGAGGGGAGGAAAGGATTTTGAAATTAGGAATAAAAGCATAACAGTGTTAGTATTTCCAGAAACCCCATGACCTCAGATGAATTTGTCTGATAATGGGTAATTTCCTCCGGGTAATTTCCTCAATTGGATATTGCATTTGAAAAGAGAAGACACATTTCCTATCCTTTCTTATGGTATTGTAATAAGAATCAAAATAGGAAGGCACTTGCATATGACCCGTCTTTGAAATCTAAACTGTTATATTTATTAGCCTGAAGGATGTGGAGATTTTAAGGGGAAGGTTAGGGGGGTGTGCTATTACACAACAAGTTCTTTGTGATCAGAATGGACTTGACATTCAATTATGCAGAGTGAAAAGAGGGCATTTTTGCAGCCACCTTCTTCCAGAGCTTACTTGGTAGCTTGTGTCTGGCTTCAGTTCCTTGCTGAACTGTGGGCTGTGGGCTGCACAGGCTGTGGGCTGCACAGGCTGATTCTTTGTCACAGGTACCTTTCCATAGGGCTTGGTCCAGAATGAGATGGGACATCAGTAATAATTCAAACTGTTTTTCCCTGTATGTGTTGTGTTAGGGCTGCTTTCAAGATTTTCTGTCTAGTTTTTTTTTTTTTTTAGCAGTTTGAGTATGAAGTGCTTAGGTAATGTTTTTCTTTTAATTTATCTTGTGTGGAGTTGGCTGAGTTTCTGAAATATATAAATTTATGTTATCCATTAACTTTGGGAAGTATTTGGTCGATTGTCTTAAAAACGTTTTTTTCTGTACATTCTTCTAATCTGGGACTTTAGTGATATACATTAGACCTTTTGATTCTGTCTCCAGGTCCCAGAAGCACTCTGTTCATTTCATTTCCCAGTTTTTTTTTTTGTTTCTGTTTTTCATACTAAAAATTTTTACGGATCTGTCTTCAGATTCCATAACCTTGCTTCTTTTACCTCCACTCTTCTCTCCAGTGGAAAATCTTTTTGAGAGGGACAGTGTGTGTGAGAGAGAATCAGTTTTAGTTAGTTTTTCATGTGGCTTTCATTACTCTGACACTTTGTTGTGTGCGTGGTGCTGGGATTTGAACCTGTGTCCTCGCACATGCCAAGCGAGAACCGTAACTGCTGAGCCACTGCTGCAACCTGTACAGTGGATTTTTAATTTTTAGAATCTATAATTTTCTGTTTGTCTACAAATATTTCCTCTCTTCTTCATTACAGACATTTTACTTGAGCATAGATAGGTATTACTGCTGCTTTATTATTTTTTTTCTGTTAATGTCAATGTCTAGGACATCTTAGGTATTGTCTCTGTAGATATTTCTTTATTTCATATGAGAATGGATTGTGTTTTCCTGTATCTTCATGTTAGACTAATTTTAAATTTATCATACATATTATGAATGATATAATTCAGAATGTCTCAATTCTGTTTTTTTTTTTTTTTGAGTATTTTTGTATATT
>PVKS010002933.1:0-110704 GCA_004027875.1 Aplodontia rufa | reverse complement strand
CCAGACATTTTTAAAATTTTGTTTGTGTTCTGTGAGTTTTTTTCTTTTTTGTCATCCATGTGCTCAAGCTTGCTCTGCCTGTCCTCGCTGTCAGAAGTGCTTTCTTCAAGGGCTGAGCTCTGTTTTCTGTAGAAGTTAGTCTATTATTAAATTCTTACATGGTTCCTCTCATGTCATTGACTGCAGATTTTAGCTCTGTTACTTCCTTTTTGAGTATGTCTTTTTCTTTGATAACAGAGTTTTTCATCTCTTGAGTTTTATCACTTAGTCCCTTCCTTATATCTTCTTTTAGCTCATTGTTCCTTTTAAGTAATCAAATCATTGATGACATTTTCAAGGTTTTCATCTCAGTCCCTGTCTATGGCATTCTTTTTAGGGACGTTGTTAGTATGGGTTTGAGGTAGACCTCTCCTAGTTTCATTTGTCATTTTTGAAGACCTTCTTCTGGATCTCTGAATTGAGATTTCCTGTGGGGAAGGTAGGCAGTTCTCCAGGAGGTTTTTCCTTGCAAGTCAAAGGGTCAGATCAGCCACCATCTCTTTGATGATCACCTTCTTCCAGATACTACTTCTGCCTGTGTCCTTGTTTTGCTCCACCTTTTGGTTCTAGGCTTGAGGTTGCAGATCTGAACCTGGGTTGTCCTGGGAACCTCCTCCAGTTGGTCCTGTGCAGGGGCTGCTCCAGATGGGGGTCCTACTGGTGGTGTCCTGAGCACCTGCTGGTGGGGACTAAAAAAGGTCCTGACTGGCACGCTGGCCCTCAGCTAATGAGGGGTTCCTCCAGGTGGGGAACCTCCTTTGTTCGTACTGAGGAGGGTCTGCTCTGGACAGAGGTCCTATCAGTGGTATCCTGAGTGCTGGACTGGAAGAGGCCCCAACAGGCATGTGAGGCATCAGGAAGGTGGAGGCTGCTCCAGGTGGGGAGCATCCTCTGGTTGGTCCTGAGCAGGGCCTGCTCTGGACCTACTGGTGGTGTCCTGCATACCTGTCAGTGGGACTCAAAGAGCCAAACAATGTAACTTAACTTAGACTTCCTTATCTATGATCAGAATTCTTATACTATCCTACAGTTGGGGAAAGTCTTCTAACATAAAGACTGTTTTATGAGCATTGAATATCTAATACAATTTGTTGAATACTGTATAGCACTGAAAATAAAAAAACAATGGTTATATGAGTATTCTGGCTCCATTGCTAGATTGAAAAATTGTATCTAATCACTGTAATTTGGGGTCCATCTGTATATTCCTGGGCTTACTTCTGGACTCTTTATTCTATTGGTCTGTATGTCTGTCTTTATGCCAGTAACATAATATTTTAATTATTGTAGCTTTACGATATATTTGAAATCAAGAAGAGTGGTAACTGTAGTTTTGCTATCTCAACATTGTTTTGGTCATACGAGTCCTTTGTAATTTTTGTAAATTTTAGGACTTCTTTTTTGTATATGTATGAGAAAGCCACTGGAATGTTGACAAGGATTTCGTTGACTCTATAGATTGCTTTGGGTAGTATGGACATTTTAACGTTAGGTTTTCTAATCCATGATTGTGGGACGTCTTTCCATTTATTTTTTTCTTCTATAATCTCTTTAATCAGTGTTTTGTACTTTTCAGTGTATAAAATTGTTTTGCCTCTTTGTTTGAATTTATTCCTGGGTTTTTTAATCCTTTTGATTCTATTATAAATGTGATTATTTTCTTAATTTTATTTTTGATAGGTATGTCCAAAGTAGTGTATAGAAATGTCCATAATTTTGTATGTTGTTTTTATGTCTTATGACTTTACCAATTTCCTTTATTTAATTCCATCAAATATTTCTTTTATGAATATTTAGGATTTTTTTTACATATAAGATCATGTCATTTTCAGATAATTTTATTTCTTCTTTTCTAATTTGGTTCCTTCCTTCCTTCCTTTCATCTAACTATCTAGTAAGCACTTCTGGTACTAAGTTGAAAACAAGTGATCAGAGTGGGAATCTTTGTCACATTTCTGATCTTAAAGCAAAAACTTATACTTTTTCACTATTGAGGATGATGTTAGCTATGGACTTATTATATATGACATTGAATGTGTTGAAGTACATTCCCTTTGTACCTAATTTGTTGAGAGTTTTTATCATGATAGGATGCTTTCCTGCTTTTTATCAAGTGGTTTGTCTGCATCTAATGAGTACTCATGATTTTTTCCCTTCATTCTATTTATATGATGCTATAAATTTTTGTATGATAAACCACCTGTGAGTCCCTGGGATAAATTCCACTTGATGATGGTGCATTATTCTTATAATGTTTTGTTGAATTCTACTTGCTAATATTTTGTTGAGTAGTTTTTCATCTATGTTCTTTAGGAATGATGATTTGTAGCATTCCTTTCTTGTAGTATTTTATCTGGCTTTGGTATCACAAAGGTTGGAATGTTTAATACATGGCTACCAGTCTTAACCTCCACAATGAGAAGTTGGGATCTAGGCTTTTGTTTGTTTACCTTCTTCCTTTGTGCTGAACCGGAGGAACGGGTATGGTGAGTTCTTGTATGCTGGTTAGAACTATTATCAATGTTCTGAGCAACCCCCATGCAAGTAGTGTATTGGAATACAGCACTTTGAAATAGCCAAGGCAGAAGCCAGTTCCTTAGGTACCTCCAAATCATATTACACACATGGTTAAGTCCTTTCTTATCCTTTCCTGGGAGAAGCTGGAAGCTGGGAGTTTCATTTTTATTGTATGGCACTGTACCTGGGGAAAGGATTATGAAGAAAGTATGTCTTAAATTTTCCCACTGCATTCCTTGTGGCTGATTTTGCACTTGCCTGGCATTCAGGGACTTCTTGGCTCCTTTGTGGATTCCACACCAAGTGAATTGTTGAATTGAGAGGTTGTTGGGAAAGGGAGGGCTCAGGCTCTTATACTGCTTTGCCAATGTCCTTCCTTCTTACAGGGTATTAATATATGGGCAATACTGATTGTCATTTTTTTTTCTATGGCTAAATTTTAAATTTTAAAACATACTAGCTATCAGTGGTACATATAGTGGAGTGATTGGTAGGGAACTAATATCTTATCTTATTGTATCAGTTTTTTTTAATCTCCATTAATCTACAATGGGCTGGCTGAGATAGTGTGGAGCTAGAACAACCTGCTTGCATTTGGAAGAAAAAAAATACAGAGTTGTAAGTAAAAAAGTCTAATCTATTAGCAGAATATTTCCAATGAAGCAAGATTTCCTAACTTGTATAAGTGATGAGTTACAAATCTGATAAAGGAAAATTTGACATTCAGGGCCTCTAGGTAGGGCCTAAAATGCCCAGACATCCTGGACTGATCATTTCTCTTAATCAGCAATTTTTCTCATTTGTCCAATATTTCTTCTAAAAAATGATAACTTTCTTCATGTGCCATGATGTGAAAAAGGTTGGAAAATACAGACCTGAAGGATATTCTTGAGGAAAGAATGGAGCTGGAGAAAAATAGATGGAGATATTAATTGAGGAATTAAGGAAGTACAGTGTCTCAATACATGCTTCCTACTAGAGAGTGGATTAGTAGTAATTGAGCATCTGCTACCATATTTAGCATTTCCATAAATGAATAATCACAATGAGTTACTTGTGAAGAAAGTATTACTATCAACATTTTAAAGATGAGGAAACTGGAGCTGAGGGAGTTTAAAGGACTTGGCTGGAATCTTAAGTTTGCAGCTGTGAAGATTGGGATTTGAAGCAAGTCGCTGGACTGGAAAGCTTAGTCCAGGATCCTGGAGCAGGTGATAATATGGAGAGCATGCAGGCATGTTGGTTGCCAATATCAGCAACATTGCCTTTAGGAAGCAAGACCTGGCCACTGGGCTTGGGTTGAGTTTGAGTTCTTGAGTACTAGAAAGGGGAGGGAGGAATAAGTATGAATAAATCAGGGTCACCAATTCTAGACAAAGTAGGTCATTAAACTGGGAGTAGGTCCCAATGGAAAAGGCAGAGGCTATATTTATTACCTCAATTTAAGATAAAAATCAAGATTGCAGCTGAAGGAAGGGCTGTCAATCTTTGAGTTTTAGGCTAAAAGGTGGTTAGAGAAGGGGGAACGAGGAAGTTTAGGAATTAGGAGACCTATGAGTCCTCAACTGTGGGAGAAGAGCCTAGGAATCATGCAGCATCTAACACAGGGGACCTGATGCTACATTAAAACTTAGCTTCCAGCTTTATCTACATTTCTTCATCCTGACCTTTGAGAGAGCCCTTGCTGGCTTCTGTGAACTCCTTACATGTATTAGGCTTAACTTTGTAATGGTCAACTGTAGCTTTTTCAAGACTGTGGTTAAAATAGTCTATAATATGTGGTTAATGACCCTCATAATTTAGTAGCAGTTTTCAAACCTGAGAATACACTAATCTATAAAGTGTGTTAAAAATCATACTTCTTGAGTCTCACTAATCAAATTAATAAGAATATCTGGTGGGATAAGGATCTGTCATCTGTGTTTCAGTGGATTCTCCAAAAGGATCAATGGAACCACATAGATGAGAGCAGCTTCTCCAATGTTATCAAGTTATAAATTCATCAAGTATCATTTTATAGTTTATTTTATAATTGTTTTCTATTATTTTATTCTCCAACCATGTGCTTTTTAATTTTTGAATTGTTCAAAATTTACCGAGGTCACTCCTTTTTACTTTCTTCCCTTTCTTTCTATTACTCTATTTGCAATCAGAATAAAGCATAGTTCATCAAGCTAAAAGAAATATTCTATACAGAAAAAGTTTGGAAAAAAATGAGACATGAAAAGGAGGAAAATTTATGACTCACAGTCAATCATCTTTAGCTAAGGAACTTTAAATTATTGATCTGAGAATACAAGGGCCAGCCCACCTTTTCTTCCTAAGGACTGTTCTCTTCTAAAAGTCTAGTAGTATAATATAGTTTTCTTATTAAGGAAAAATTTTTTGAAAGGTCCAGATATTAAGCTCTCTGGGACATGTGCAAATGTCAGCCAGCCTTCCTCTACTGCTACTTTGATTTAGACAGCAGCCATGTGCCTTGTCCTAATCTGGTCTTCAGCCAATGGTTTGGGATAATTTTAAGTGATGTCCATTGAGCTCTTACAGGTCTGTGTTCAGTAATTCATATCTTTGTTTTAAAACACTGTACACTATATCATTTTCACATTATAAAGGGGAACACTTAGAAAAATAATTTGTCCAAAGTATATGGAGCATCAAAGTGCTGACAAATTTCAACCTAGGCAGTTTCACTCCTGAGCAATCACTGTGCTGTTGACTTACTACTTAGGGAAATGCCAGAATAATAACCAGACACAATTGCATTCTTAATAAAAAATGATAAAAACGACAACCTGTCTCAAAAACTGATTACAGTAGAAAGATCATAAAATCCTTTAGCTTCCTAACTTAAAGAGAAGAAAGATAAGGTCAAAAGACATTACAGTAAAGCTCTAAGTCAGACTGTTAGTAAGAAACCTGATAGACCAGTTCTCCTGATTTCGCATTTATTGTGCTGCTGTTTTAACCAAGCAACTCAGACATTTGCAAAGGTAATGAGAACGTTATAGGGATAAACTCGATGTGATGAGCAAAGGACTTTTGGCCGTGTAAATGAAGTTAGGTCTACATTTTAATACACAAAGCAATTGTTTAAGGCTAATTGTATTGAAGAACAAACTTTATGGGATGGCTCCAAAAAGATGTGAAGACTTTTTCCTTTTTCCTGGGATGCTGACAACTGGAAAGAACTTTGTTCTCACCCTTACAATTTCGACATATACAGCCAGACAATCTGCAACTTCATTATTTTTTAGAACCCATCAGAACACTGAGGTTGTACAGCAACTAACCAACTTGAAATGTAAGAAGAAAAATACGTGTAGGGAGAGAGGGATGTAAGGACTCATTTAGCTGGAGCAGATGCATCAGGTACCAAGGAGAATTCAGTGAAGGAACTGGAAGAAGTCAAGTATGAAAGAGTGAGAATAGAATCCTTGGGAACTGTAGATACAGGAGAGGTTCTTTTCTCCAGGGACTTCACCTGCTCTCACAAAAGGATTGATGAGGATCCTGCAAAAAGCATGCTTAATGGTGCAGGCCCCAACGATGGAGATAGCAGAGCATGCAGGACAGGCCTGAAACCCTGTGCACATCTTCCTATTTCATCCCCTCCACGGGACAATAGCCTTAAACTACAGGAGACAGGCAAGAAGAACTGCTGCACTTAGGGCAGTGGGGGGAATTCGAGCTGTTGGTAAGGAACAAAATAGCTTCCTGGCCTTGGAGGAAGGGAAGGAGCATTTGTGGAACCATTAACTATGGCTGGTGGGTGGGGCAGGAACACCAAGCCACATCCTCAAGGTCCAGCGACAAGGAGCTTGCTTAAGACTGAGGATTAACCAGACTAGTGGAGACTTTCTCTCCTCCCTCCCTCCCTCCCTCTCAGCAGGCTAAGAGCATTAAGTAACTTCTAACAATGGAACGCTGCTGGGAGAATTGCAAGAGTGTGGAAAGAGCAAGAGAACCTATCTGAGGCACAGTAAGAAGAAAAAACTACAACGGCAACAACTGCAAAACCCTTTGCAAACCAGAGCCCCCATCATAAAGCAAAGTATCTCCGGAAGAATTTGAATTCTGTTACCCTGATTGTAAGGACAGCAATAGGAAACCTCAAACCTGGTTCAACTCTTTTCCTAGATTGACTCGATTCTTGAACATATGGATCTAGAATAAGGAAAGGTATGCCCATATGTAAAAATAGAAACTTTGCCTCAGTTTTTATTTCTACAGACATGTCCAGCTTTCAAAAACGACAATAACAATACATATATGCTATATATCTATATATCTATCTATACACACACACACACACACACACATATGGCGACAGAGGCAATAAAACCCCAACAAACTACCAGAGAAAAATAAATCCATAGATTCAAGCTCAGATATGGTAGTGAATTATCAGAAAGAGAATTTAAAATAACTACGATTTATGTTGAAGGCATAAAAGAAAAGACAGATAACACAAAAGAACTTCAGTAAAGATAAAAACCATGTTTTAGAATAAAATGGAAATGTTAGAAATGAAAAACCCAGTAATAGAGATGAATAATATTCAAGGGCTTATTGGAAGGTTTGCCATGGCTGAGGAAAGGATTATTTAGATTGAAGATAGGTTAATAGACAATGCCCTAACTGAAGAACAAAGAGATGAAAGCCATGCTTCTCATTTATCACTAATGAGAATACAAAACGACACAACCATTTTGGAAAATAGTTCTGTCATTTCTTAGAGAATTAAGTATGCACTCACTATGTGATCCTTGAACACCACTCTGAGTAATTATCCAAAAGAAATAAAAATTCATGTTCACACAAAAGCTTAGGCGTAGATATTTATAACAGCTTTATTCATAATTTCAAAAAATTGGAACAAGTCTTGAATGCCTTTCAATGGTGAATAAACAAACTATGATACAACCCTACGATAGAATACTATTTGGCAGAAAAAGAAATTTGATAGATGCAGTCAATATGGTTAAATCTCAAAAATATTTGTTAAGTAAAAGAAGCCAATCTCCCATCCAAACCACATACTATACAGTTCTATTTACCTAACATTCTAAAAAAGAAAGGAAAACTAAACTGTTGGAGAACTTACCAGTGGCTGGCTAATGAAGGGTAGTCTGAACAAATTTGGGGGCACGAGGGACCTGTTCTCTGTAGGTTTTTTATTGTGAGTTTATAACGATGCATTTGTGAAATTGCTTACAATTTAATATTGCAAAGGGTAAATGATAGTGTGTGAGCTAAAAAAAACCACATTTAAAAAAATGTGAATTGTTGGTGTTCCTGTACTCAATTTGAAACTGGAATAGATTTTTTGCAATTATGAAATGGGGATGTTTAGCAAACATACTATAAATACAATTCAAATTTGTTTTTACTTGTTTAAATGTCTAGATGATTCCACAGTGATATTGCAAGTCAGCAATTTCTAGAACAGTCTTTTCTTACAGAGAACAATAAATAAGAACTTCAGTGAGCTTTTCTCTTGTTCTGCTTTGGACTCAATAAGATTAAAAATAATATACATTATAATGTTCACCAATTTAAAAGATAATTATTCTTTTCTTAACTACTTAAGACTTGGGTCAGCTTACTGCTTTCCTTCTTCTTCACAAATAGCCCTTGTCACTCTCTCCCTGTCACCTGAAGAGCCATCAGATGGTTCATTCACTAAAGAATGCTTGTGGGTGTGCTAAAGAACTATGAGGTATTCTGCAGACATGCTGTCCTTACCTAAGTGACCGTCCCTCCACTAAATTATTTTCATAATTACATGGCTTAGCTAATCAATTTACATTACCAGTCCTCCATAGGAATAATGATGGCAATTTATAATCAGCTTTATTCACATTTCTAAAAATCCTTTGACATACTTTCTTAGTTATTTGAATAATGTTCACCCACAAAAGCAATAAAACAATGGAAATTTTAAGCAAAGTTGGAGCCATGTTTCAACAAAGTATTCATTTTAGGATTCATTACTCCTAAGTAGGGCTACCCTGCTATCACTGATTGATAGCCTTGAAATACTTGTAGTCACTGAAGTTCAGCAATTCAGAGTGTTAATGTGTGGAGAGGGTTAGCGGTGAGAGCCTGAGTGGACATCGCCCTCCCACTCATAATAAATTAATGCTACCAGTAAGCTTGGAGCAAGAGGATGGGAGCACTAGTTACTAATTTAAGCTAAAGGGAATCAGTACTACAAAAAAGAGGTTCTAAATGTGTCAGTGGATGTTTTTACTTCTCAAAGCATGACATACTTCTCTTCTAATAAATGATCTGGGACTTAGTATTTGGAACCAGAACATCTAGTTTTTAAAAATGAAACAATTTTTGAGTGCTTGAAGCAAAAAAAATTGTATTTGCTTGATGCGTCTTGGTGGCATATCAGGTCATGTTGGCAGAATCAAAAGCTCATCACTTCAAGATTAAGGATATACTGGGTTTGAGTGATATATGTCCAAAGCAGAATTCCTGATTTTTCTAGATCAAAAGTTTTTGTCACTGTTTCCTCTTTGTGTAGTAGGTACCCTCAATTTGCTTAGACTCAAAGCCACAGGCATATTACTGATTTCTCTGCCCGCTCCCTTTACTGCACCCTTAATTGCCATGAAGAAGCAGCAGCCCTGTATCTACAAAATCTCCCAAATGAATCTGTTCCCTCTGCATACTCTTACTGCTTCTACAACATGTCCAGCCCTGGATACTCTCACCCCCTGCACCAACCCTTACCTTGATCTCTCTGTACAGAGTTTCTTCTGGAATCAGAATCCTTTTAAACAATTTAGTTCTGATCCTAAGTATGTTTTTTTTGACTCTTTTGTTCTCAAACTTGCTGTGAAATTCTACTGCTTACAGAACAAATGGTAACATATAGGTTATTTTATAAAATATTTTATTAAAGCTGGGGTAAGAAGTTTTCCTTACTCAATTGATAGAAGCTATTGTTTTGGGGGATAAATATGAAAATGTGTGCAGACTGGATGTGAAGGTAGCAACAAAAGAGATGGTGCACTGTGATGGTATTAAAGAACGCATCTTGGGTAGTTCCAGTGAGAAGGGAAAAACAGAAACAGACTAAAACCGTGTGTTACAGATGACATTTTTTGAAGAGAGTTATGAATAAGGATGAAATACCGCTGACCATGAGGTTTTTAGTATCTGTCATGCAGATCATGGAAATGCTAGTAACAGAAGGAAAAGTAGATGTCAGGAAGCATGGGCAGGCCTTACACTTAAAGATATTGGGTTTCAAATCTATCTTTGGTACTTACCTCCACAGGATAACAAAGAAGTGTCTGGATCTCTTTACACCTCTGTTTGCACACCCATATGATATGGTGAAAGTATAGACCTACAGAGGGTTATGGGTCTTGAGAGCACTTGCCACACAGTGAGTTCCAGTTCAATCAGTGGAAGCTATTATTATTACTATTGTTGTTAGGACTATTGTAAAACAATGAATGCAACCCTAATTATTAATCAGTAAGTGGCAACCGTCTACATTAGAAGGGACATCATGGAGGACTAACAGGAGCCTTGCTTCACGACCTGAGGAACCAGCCTGAGAGTCTAGTAGTCCCTTTGAGGGAAATTAGCATCAAGGTGACCTGTCCTGGAGACAGCCTTCGGCGTTTTGCTCACTCCGCTCACTCCACCCGTTTTGTTTGGGATTTGAAGTAATTTGGAAAGGATTCACAATTTGCAAAGGGAAACGTAAGATGGTAGGCTAAGGAATCCGGTGGCAGTTGCCCCTACAGTGTCAGGGAAGGTACATAGTGGGAGGCTCCATTAAGATACAAGGCAGGGATTGAGCACTGGGACAGAGGGAATCGGGAACTGGAGCTGGTACAGTAGACAGGGTGTGGTGTGTGAGCTCTGAGCCAAGAGGTGCAAACACCATAAAAAGAGGGAGGTTCCTGGGAAGGGCAGGAGGGTGGAGATGTGGGAGGGGCAGAATGGGAAGAGACAAATGGAAATTGCTGGGCCTAGCGGGGTGGGGCCCACCCAATAAATCATTTGCAGTTGCTGTCACTGGCTTGAAAGTCCTCCTTTATAATGGTGCTCTATTAAAAGGGCACTGCTTCCTTTCTGTGTTGGCTTTAGTCACTCCATTACTCACCTAGGCAGCTGGACAGCTGCATGTCACTTGAGGAGTGAGTGGTACCCAGCAGTTGACTGTTTCGCTTGAGCAAGCACAAGCAGGATTGCACATCGCTGAAACATACAGAAGATGGTATCGGGAATGGGACAAACACAATGTCAGGGTGGGACAGAATTCTTAAATTAATTATATGGCAGAAATGTGCTCATGAAATCATGTACATGAACGCATACGAGTATGCATTTAATTTTTTTTCTGATAAAAGTATGCTTTATTTCAGTGTGTTAAATTACATCTTCCGACATTCTGTGTGTGGTATGTAAGAAATAGAAAAGAAGAAGAGGACCATTGGAGCAAACAGCATGTGTGTCCTTGGTGTGAGTGAGAACTGGATTCAGATCCCAGCTCTGCCTCTTGGCCGTGTGGCTTCAAGCAAGTTACTTAACCTTTTCAGGCCTTAGTTTTTTTTTAAACTGTCAAAAAAGTGTTGTAAGGATTAGATAAAATATGTAACAGCCAGCATACAGTAGATACTTAGTAAACCACAACTGTTAGTACTTTTTAAATTCTACACTAGGTGCTTTTTCTGGTAGGTAGGTCCTTTCAAAGTCATTGAGGCAGGAGTGTGGTTTCAATTTTACTGAGGGAGAGTCTGAGGCTATGGTGATTAATTTGCTTGCCAGGATCGTAGCATTGATAGGTAGCAGAGTTAATATTATAGTCCAAGTGTTTTGCCTCCCACACCAAGTGTTCTCTCCATGCATGATGCAGAAACACAGCAAAGGAGGACTCCAGGGTGCCACTCAGCATGTATTCAGACTGGAGCTTTATTTCACAGTGCAATGTGAAAAAGCTCTGCATATTCTACCTCTATGAAATGGTGTGCTTATTCAAAAACTTTGTTTAATTGTTGCAGGGTAGTACATATTGGGAGGGTAATGTATCGTAATTCAAAGCATGTATGCAATGTATAAAGATTAAACAGGGTAATTAAAATAAAAAGGTATGATCAAGGTTGGATTGGGGACATTTTGCCTTAAGAAAGTTTCTTAAGATGCTCTCAACCATGTAGCACTGAATTTCCAGGACAGACATGTTTCACTCCTAAAGAGGGGAATGCCTCAGGAGGCATGTGCAATAGAGAGAGCAGAAGAAGAGTAACAGTTGGGGGAAGTAGCAGGGGGGCCTTAAGGGTAATGAAATTTCTCTTGCTGCCATCAACGATTATTTTGAAAAAAGACACTGTCTCCAAAGGTGAGATTCATTTGTACCTATGAAATAGCTGCAGTGATTACAATGCATGTATTCTAACAAAGAAATCCAACAGGGGAGGATGCCAGACAGTTTCATGAAACCTCTGCATATATGGAAGCATCATTTAGTCTTAAACAATTCAAGATCCATGTGAACATTAGTGGTTTTTTAAATGTCTTCCTCAACCCTGTTATATTTCCATAATGGTTGGGACTCATTGCTCTTAGAAAGAAGCCCAATTTTTAAGAATTGCTAGCAAAACTCTCTGTGAATTCCTTTTTCCTTAGCTCTTTATCCTCACCTCTTGGTCTCTACCCCAACTCCATGCTCCAGACAGATGAAGCTTCTCTCAATTGTTCTATGTATCACTGTTTACCTTCACACATGCAGTTTCCTGTCTTGGAAACACACTCCATCCTTTCCGCCACTTCACCTCCCACTTCCTTTGGTCATCTTTATCCTTTAGAGAGTACTTTGAAGGTCATTCCCACCAGCTAGCCCTCCTTAACTGCCACCATGAACATAGGTCTGGGGTCCCCAGTGTGTTCTTCCAAAGCACACTCCCTGTTCCCTGCCAGGGCACTCCTCACACACTGCAGTGTGTTTACCTGTGTGTCCACCCCCACAAGACACCCCATGCCCACACCCTGACTTGAGGGCAGGGATCCCAGCTGTCCTGATCTCCATTCTATCCTCAGGGCCTAACTTAGGGTCTGGCGCACAGCAGAGTAGGCTGTCTGTAAATACTTGTTGAATGAATACATATGCATGGAAGTATACTTTAACAATTTGTGAAACCAACCTCTCAGGAGGAAAATGGAGTTTATGAGCAGAGCTTTCTAGCAAATTGTATTTAGTCACAATACTACAAATGTGCATATCATTATATCTTCATTTCTTGTTTTGAAATGATAATTATGTTTGTGAGTTCTGAATGCTAGAGCCAATTTATGAAATATGAGCAATATTAAATGTGACAGTAGATGGCTCCTGTTTATAGGTTATGGTGGTAACATTCTAGCAGGAGGTGGCTTGCTTGGGTACTTCCCCTTCAGAAGCAATATAATGTGGGGAGTGAAGGGAATTATTTCATTTTTTAAAAAGAGAGAGAATATAATCATTTTATAAAGTAAAGGGACCTTGTATTGGTCTATATGTGATTATATTTACAAATAATTTTGGCACATTATTATGAAAAAGATAAAATATGAGGCAGTTAAACTTAGGGAAAATGACTCCTGGTTTAGAGTATACTTCATCCCAAAAATATCTGTAATTTTTTGTAGATAGTTTCTCTTGAGGAAAACATTTTTAAAGTCAATATATCTGAAATATTAAATGCTTGCAATGTCTGAGGCCCATGTGATATAAGCAGGTGCTTAATCTAAATTCTGTCTTACAAATCAACTGCCTGAGGCCTTTGGAACAGTAGAAATGAGGGACACAACGATGAATTGATAGAATGACTGTACTGAAGGTGATTGCATAATTATTATTACTTTTTGATAACTGCACAGGGTGCTGTGATTATTTTCCGTTTTTTAGAACAGAACACTGAAACAAAAAACTGCTCTCTCTAGATTACAAGGAGAGTTTGTGGCAGGCAGATTGGCCTACATACTCCTGCTCTTCCTGACACACAGACAGTACAATGATTGCATTCATGTTAACTGAACTCCAGCTTACTATTCCATAACATAGACTGTGTCAGCCTTCTCAAATAAGTACAGGTGCATCCCTAGGAAAACAGGCTAGCTGCTGTATAAGCAACACCACAGAGTGGAATATTTCTGGGAGCAGATTATCTGGCTTTGAATTCTGAGCAAGTTACTTAACCTCTCTCTGCAATTCAGTTTCCTCATATTAAATAAGAATTAACAATATAGGGTTCTTCTAAGGATTAAATGTCATAATATAACAAATTCATGTATTAGACTCACAAAAGGTGTAACATCGCATAATCTAGGGAAACCATAGATATGTAGGGGAGGAGATGGGGAGTGAGAGTGAGGGAAGATAGGGAGGGATATAGGGAGACAATCGACAATGTAGCCTACATTTTACCCAAAGCTCTATGCAGATTTAATGCAATCCTAAATGCAATTTAATTTAATGGTATCCCTATCAAGATACCAATGTCATTCTTCACGGATATAGAAAAAGCAATACTCAAATTTGTACGGAATAACAGAAGACCCAAAATAGCCAATACATTACTCAGCAAGAAGGAGGAGGCAGGAGGCATCTCAGTTCCTGACCTGAAATTATACTACAAGGCTATAGTAACAAAAACAGCGTGGTATTGGTACCAAAACAGATTGGAAGACCAATGGAATAGAATAGAGGATTCTGAGATTAACCCTCATACCTTTAACTATCTGATATTTGATAAAGGGGGCAAAAGCATAGTGTGGAAGAATGATAGCCTGTTCAACAAATAGTGTTGGACAAATTGGACAGTCATATGTAGACAACTGAAATTGGATCCTTACCTTTCACCCTGCACAAAAATTAAATCAAAATAGTTCAAGGATCTGGATACTAAACTAGCAACTCTACAATTGTTTGAAGAAGTAGGATCTACATTACATGACATAGGGGTCGGCACAGCCTTCCTTAACAGGACTCCCATGGTGCAAGCAGTAAAATCAAGAATAAATGCATGGGATGCAGTTAAACTAAAAAGCTTTTGCACAGCTAAGGTTTTAGTCAAGAGTCTCAAGAGAGAACCTACAGAATGGGAGAAAATTTTTGTCTGCTACACCTCAGACAGAGGGCTAATATTCAGAATACACAAAGAACTCAAAAAATTAAATACCCAAACCACAAATAACCCAATTAATAAATGGGCTATGGAACTAAAAAGAAGCTTCTCAAAGGAGAAAGTCCAAAAGCCCATAAACATATGAGAAAATGCTCTACATCACTAGCAATAGGAGAAATGCAATCAAAACTTCATTGAAATTCCATCTCACTCCGGTCAGAGTGGCAAAAATGAAGAATATAAACAATGACAGGTGCTGGAGGGGATGTGGGAAAAGAGGAATACTGTTACATTGATGGTGGGACTGCAAACTGGTACAGCCACTCTGGAAAGCAGTGTGGAGACTCTTCAAAAAATTAGGGCTGGAACCACCTTATGACCCAGCTAGCCCACTCCTGGGTATCTTCCCAAAAGAGCTAGAATGGGCATATTATCAAGATACAGCTTCATCAATGTTTATAGCATCTCAATTTACTATAGCTAAATTATGGAACCAACTCACATGCTCCTCACTTGATGAATGGATCCAAAAACTGTGGTACATATATACAATGGACTACTACTCGGCTATTAGAGAAAACGATTATGGCATTTGCAGGAAAATGGATGGAGATGGAAAAAATTTTGCTAAGTTAAGTATCCCAAACTTAGAGACTCAAGGGCCGAATGTTTTCTCTCATTTGTGGGAGCTAGAATATAAGTGGAAACAGTACGTTAGATGACTAACCTAACAATTACCTCAACATGTATGAATTCTTACATGATCATGGGGAACTGTGCCTAGGTTCCTGGGGGACGTAGAGAGAGGGGTAGGGATGGGGAAAGGGAATAGGAAAGACATCAAGGTGACCAGAGGGAGGTAGTATGGGGGAATCTACTCTGAGGGGAACCTCTGACTTCCATGAGAAGTCCAATTAACTTGGGGCTTAAGTAAAGTGAAACATGGAACCATGGGGAATCCAAAGTGGGGAACCATGGTCTGTTCCCACCAGTATTGGCTCATTCTGTCATTACACTTTTGTTCTTGATTGTTTGACAATGAACCCCTCCTAGTTGTAAGACCATGTTTATTGAATAAAAATTAAAAAACCAAAACATGTAGCCTACTCTTTACTCCCCCAAGAAGGCAATTAATACTTATGTGATCATTTAATTCTGGAAAATTCACAATTTCATATATATATATATATATATATATATATATATATACACATTTGTACCTGTTATGGGGGAAAATAGAAGAATTGAGAGAGTCTGGGGTGGGGGTGATACTGGATGAGGATCAAATGCATATCACATTGTTACTTTATATGCATTTATGATTGCTTAACAATAATTCCTCAACAAAAATGTCATGATACATGTAAATTGCTTAACTCAATACTGAGCACATAGTAAACACACAAATAAAATATTTTCAATATAAAGCTTGATCACCTGTTTTATTTATTCATTAACAGGTTGATATAATTGCATAAAATGTTTTATTAGCAAAATAAATGCATGTTTATGCGAGCAATCATCTGAATTATGTAATATGTGACTGAACCATTGAAGCTCTTGATTCAGAAATTACTGGTCATTCACACTTCAGAATCAGTAAGTTATCCATAAACATGTTTGCCATCTTTACAGTTTTGAAGTGATTTTCATTTGAGGATTACTAAGTTTAATAAAATGCCTAAGACTGAGGTTTTCTATATATACTATTTTCTTGCATGCTATTCTTCACCTTTTATTTCTTTTTTCGAATGAAATGAATCACATAAATTTGATCTCACCTTATTTAAGCTTCTGGGCATTTAAGTACTTTGTTCTAGCAATCTTAACTCTATGACAGAAATGTATAGTGATTAATTTGAGTTGGCACATTTAACAAGAACCTCTTTCTATATTATGCTGCCTTTTGGGGAATTTAAAGTTAAGAGACAGACTACGTCTTTTCAATGCTTCTCAACTGAGTTTATATAATCTTATTAGAGTTAAGTTTGATCCATTCAAAGAAATATTTTATGTTTGAACACATCACTTACAGGTGCCCCATCTGTCCTATAGCATATGCATAATTCAGTTTGTTCTGGAAAGTGCAAAGGTAGAGATTTTAAGTAAATTCCACTTTTAAGCAAGGTAAACTTCTGTAGTTCAATGCCTTGTTTAATCATGAATAAATAAAAAAATTGGGGGTGATTTTACATTTTCATATTAAATTTCCCCCTTTTAAACCACATTCTCATACTCTAAAAGGGTTTGCATCAGATGCTAGCAACAGAACAAGTGACAGTTAGACCAATGGAACAGAATAGAGAACCCAGTAATAAATCCATGCTTTTAGGGTAATTGATTTGATAAAGCAGCTAAGAACACACAATGGGAAAGGACTGTCTCTTCAATCAATGTGGCTGGGAAAACTGAATATCCACATGGAAAGAAGGAAATTAAACTTTCATCTCCTACCACATTGAGAAATAAACTCAAAATAGATGGTAGACTTACACTTAAGACTTAAAATTGCAAAAAATATTAAAAAGAAAACAAGAAAGAAAAACTTCATGACTTTGGTCTGGAAAAAGTTTTTAGATATGATTCCAAAAACACAGGCAACAAGAGAAAAAGTAGACAAAAGGGTTTGCATTAAAATAAAAAAGAAACTTCTATCTCCAGAAGGGGGGAGATATTTGTAAAGCATGTATCTGTTAAGTGGTTAATATCTAAAGTATATAGGAAATTCAAACAAGTAATCTGATAGAAAAATGGCTAAAGGACCTGCCTGAATTGATACTTCAAAAGAAACCATGTACATGGTTAATAGGTATATGAACAAATGATCAATATCACTAATCATCAGGGGACTGCAACACCTGTTGGAAAGACTATTATTGAAGAGAAGAAAGATGACAAGAGTTGGTGAGGATGTGCAGAAAAAGGAAACTTTGTGTACTGTTGGTGGGAATGTAATTAGTATAGCCACTATGAAAAAATGTGTGGATATTCCTCAAAAAACTAGAAATAGAACTGCTATGGGATCCAACAATCCCACTACCTGGTATACATCCAAAGGAAATGAAATCAGTATGTTGAAAAGATACCTGCACTCCCAAGTTCACTTCAGCATTACTCATACTAGCTAAGGTATAAAATCAACTTAAATGTCCATTAATAAAAATGTGAATTAAAAAAGCTCTCTTTATGGCATCTAATGCAAGAGTGAAGATGATGCTCAGCAATGAGAAAGTATCACCGCTACTCTGAAGGGGTTCGCATGCAGTCATTGTGAAGGCCCTAGAGGAACCTTGCAGAGGGATTTCAGTCTCATCAATATATAACTCAGTCTCCTTGGGAAAGACAAAAAAATAAATTAAAAAAAGGCTCCGGGTTGACAAATGGTGGGGGAGATATAAAGGAAGCAGTTCCTGTTTGCACTACCTGTAATCACAGACAGAACGTGATCAAGGGTGTGCCAGGCTTCCATTACAAGACAATCTGCGTGTTTATTCCTATTTCCACATCACCATTGCTATTCAGGAGTGTGGGTCTCTTGTTGAAATCCAAGACATCTTGGGGTTCAGTTGAGGTTAAGTATTGCTTGTTCAGTATCTCAAGCCCAGATGGTATCTTTGTTTCCGAAAAAGTACCAGTTTCGCAGGCTAATAAATAGTATCCAGTTACAGAAGCAAGATCCTGGTTTATTAGAACAATTTATGATATTTTGATGATGCAATAAAATACCTCATTGAAAAAAATGTGATGTGTATACATACATACAATGGAATATAGTTCAGCCTCACAAAAGAGAAAATCTTGTCATTTATGACAGCATGGATGAAACTGGTGGACATAAGAAAGATTAAGAGACACAGGAAGACACTAGGCACAGGAAGACAAATATTGCACGATCTCATTCATAACGCAGTGTTAAAAAAAAGTAGAACTCATAGAAACAGAGAGTAACATGATGGTTTCCAGATGCTGGGGAGGGAGTGAGGGTTTGGGAAATGTTGGTCAACGGACAGAAATTTCAGTTCCACAGATCTATTGTACATCATGATGATTGTAGTTAATAATAATGAATTGTATATTTACAAATCATTGAGAGAATTTAGCTTCCCATAAATGATAATCATGTGAGGTAGTACACATGTTACATAGCTTGCTTTAGCCATTCCACAGCACAACATGTATGTGTGTATTTATGTGTGTATATGCATATATATACATATTTATAGTGTGTATGTATATAAACACATCATAACTTTTACTTGTCAATTAAAAATAAAAAAATATGAATATATTTCCCTAATTGCTTCTCTACACCTCTTCCCCAAAAAGAATGAGTATGGACTCCTGGGTCCCTGTGTCTTACTGTTTTAGCTGGAGGAAGCCTAGCCATTGCCCTCTAATTCCTGCTCTCCCAAGCTTGTAAATCTTTCCCATTGAAGTGTTCAAAATATTGATTACTAACTACCTGACTAAAAGGTCGACAAAAATAATTACCAGACTATTCATAAGCTACAATGAGAACAACAGAATAACTTGCTATAATATACATGATACAAGGACCTCATTTTTCTTTCTAAAATTTCATTTTAAAATTAAAAAATTCATATGTGTATATTCCTTTAATAGAACACAGTTCTAACATACAGAGCACACCCAGATAAAGGCCCAGAAATTTCTTTAAGAGGTGAGAGTCACAAATAGAAATATTTTTAACACTAGCTTCTTTGCTGTGTATTTTGCACTTTAACAATATCAAGCATTTTCTTATGAAGTTTGTTTCCTGGAGGAGTCAGTAAAGAAATTTGCCTCTGCTCAACCATGGGTCAAGGTTGATAGCAACAGAGCTGTCAACTCCCAACTTCCTGGTTGGCAGAGTTCAAACTTTCAAGACAAAGCAGATAACCTGCAGGTTTCTGATATGGATACCAATCTCTAGGAAGGCACTGTGAGCTTCTGCAGTTATCACTGTGAAAGCTCCACTGGCACTCAGAGTTGCAATTGGCCGCAATCACGTTTTTCCTGATTATCTCAGCCAGCAATCAAGACGTTCGCCTGGGTTTGGTCTGAACTCAGAAGACTACTGGGGGGCAAGTCTTGACAAGGAAGAGCTGTGGACTTGGGTGCCAGGATGGAGACTTGCACAGGGATGGGTCATGGAAACCATTGCCAACTGGACACCTGGAAGAGTCCTCGAGGCTTCTGTGACAGCCTAATGGTTGCTCTCCCTTCAGACAATGGGCACTGGCTACAGGCCAGAAATACAAAGTGTATTTCTCTGTGTCAATATTCAACACGCCCAAATATTGCATCTTACCCAGATGTCAGACATTTTAGCTTCCATATAGTCTAAGAGTTTTCATTTTGGAAGAGTATGTTTTTCTTTTTTTCCAATTCAAGGTACATGTAGTAAGTGGGCATTTAATTTTGACCAGATTATTAATTTCATACCTAACAGTGGGTTTGAATGTGTCAAAAGAATATTGTTTTGCTAGGTGAGAGAGTTGCCCTATTTCTCTGACATGGAAGATCTTAAATTGTTACCACTTTGCAAGGATCATAATGAAGCCAATTGTTGTTAAAAAGAGCAACAGAAGTTAGTTGGGATCTTGGAAAAAAAATAAAGTTTTATCTGCTTGTATAAATCTGCAAGTGTCAGATTTCTGAGCTCTTCAGAATTGGAAGTTATTTGAATTTGAAGAATCAGGACCCAAGAGAGGGAGGAGGTGGATATTGTAGCCTCTCTGAAGTCATAAGAGGAAATCTTAGATCTGCAGCGGAGAAAAGAACATTTTTAATGTACTCATCTTACTGAAGGCATTTATTATCAAGACCCAAAGTTAAATAATGCCATTCTTGCTGAATGACTCACAAGGGGATGACTTTCATTCTCACTAAAGTAAACGAAAACTGGAGACAACATAAGCACTACTTGTGGAATTTACTTAGATGAAGCTGTTTATATTAAATACAGTATACGGTTAGTTCTCTTCCACATTGTGGTTCAGTATCTCTATAATACCATTATGTAGGAGAAGAAGAGAAGTATGGTATTGCTGGGGGTCTCTTTCAGAGTGCAAGAGTGATTAAAGACAAAGATAATTCCCAAAGTTTAAGAAAAGATTTGTAGTTTCATCACTTGAAATTCTGGGAATCACAGAAGAATATTTAATTGACAATAATTTTCAAATTGGACAAAAAGGGAATATGTATAAGGTACAGTTTAAGAATAACAAAAGAGGGGCTGAAGTGGTGGCTCAGCAGTTACAGCACTGGCCTGCACATGTGAGGATGCAGGTTCGGACCCCAGCACCACATACGCAGCAAAGTGTCAGAGCAATGAAGGCCAAATAAAAACTGATACTCTTTTTCCTCTCTCTCACTGTCCCTCTCTCTTTCTCCAAAAAAAAAAAAAGTAATGAAAGAAGAGAGCAAGGTGAAACGTGAGGCAAAAATTTAGAGCCACCTTTTAGCACAAATAATATTTTTAGGTTGAAGACAATCTGAGCAGTGTGAGATTCTCAGAAATTAGAATGTGCTTCCAAAATGAGAAGGTCCTGAGAAGTAATATCTTAATCTGTAGTTTGTGAATTTTATCTTTTCCCATGATGATAAGTGAGGGAGAGACCAATGAGAGAAAAGCTAAGGTATGTTTCACTTGACTGCATGCCAAACGCACAGTGACTCACAGCGTCCTAATCAGACAGGTGTGACACCTCGCTAAAAAAAAAAGAAAGAAAGAAAGAAAGAAAAGGCTCACCCCACCCACCCTTGGAAACTGTTCTTTGCTCAAGCTCAGCACACTGAAAACTACTTTCTAGACATGCCACTGGGCTTCCTGTAAATTGGCAGGAAGTGATATGAAAATGCTGACTAAAGAAGGGGTTAAACCATATGACTAAGACTGGCTTTTGAGATAGATTCAGCTATGAATCTGTGTGTGTGTGTGTGTGTGTGTGTGTGTATTTAATTAAAGAACTAAGCTCTGTTTTTTATGGATTTGTGGTTTGCCCTACAATTTTATAGCACTATATATATTTATATGATCCATATGTTCTTTTCTTTTCTTCTTTTTTTAGTACCTGGGATTAAATCAGGGGTGCTTAACCACTGAGCCACATCCCCAGTCCTTTTTATTTTTCATTTTGAGACGGTGTCTCACTAAGTTGCTTAGGGCCTTGCTAAGCTGCTGAGGCTGCCTTGAAATTGTGATCCTCCTGCCTTAGCCTTCCAAATCATTGGGATTATAAGCTTTCGCCACAATGCCCAGCTGATTCATATACTCTCGATGAAAATTGTGATGGATGTTTCTGTTTACCCTTCCTTTTCACATCAAATTTGTACGGTTATATAGGTTAAATGAATTTCTGGATTAAAGGAACTTTTAAAATTGTGTTATTTAATCTTCTCATATTAAAGAGGAGAAAATAGGGGCTGGCATGGTGGCTCAGCGGTTATGGCACTTGCCTGGCATATGCAAGGATATGGGTTCAAACCCCAGCACCACGTACAAAATGAAGTCTCAGAGCAATGAAAGCCACATGAAAAATTAAATAAATTTGATTCTTTCTCTCTCTCACTATCCCTCTCTCTTAAAAAAAATAGATGAGAAAATAGAGGCCTTATCTTGGCTTTGGTCAGCACCATTTATAGCTAGAAAAAACACATTATCCTCTATTTATCTTCTGATTTTTAAAGAATAGAGTCATTTACGAATTACACAAGATAAATTTGCTTTACAAATTATTGTTAATGAGTCTGCAAAAAGATTAGGCATTTGGGTTTAGATTCCTGGCTTCCCAACATGACTGTAATCATTTAGGAAATTAAAAAAGAAACCAACAAAATAAAAGTTAAAAGACCCAATCAAGACCGACTGACTCAGAATCTGGTAAGGTTGGACCAAAGCACTCGAATATTTACACACTTCTATAGTTGTGTCTGATGCAGTGCGTGTGGACCGGTATTTGAGAAGTACTGGGTGTTAAACTAGCACATGTCTGTTTTCAAGATGATTGGACAGAAAGTGGATTAAGTGTTCAGCCAAAGAGCTACCATTTAAGAAATTCAACTGTTTAAGAAAAGCAATCATGAAACTATAGCCAAATTGCTTTCCAGGCTCTTCTGCTGCCACTATTTCATTATGGCCTGTATAAGAGAACCTCTGAATTTCCCAAATTATTAGACAAGCCCATTCACTTTTTAGTGTAGGATTTATGACTGATTCCATGATCAAAATAACTGCTAGAATGTTTTAAAATAGGAACTTAGTGTTTTGACTAAATCCTAAATAAACATCCAACAGAAATTAATGAAGGCCATTTTTTTTTTTTTTTTGGAGTAGCAGTGTAAGGATCTCTGTATTGATTGGTACCTAAGAATAAAAACATAAAGCGCCACAGATAACAGCATTCTGGGCCACATTATTGATCAAACAGGAGCGATAGCCTAGCAAATATCAGGCCAAAACACAGACCATGCTTGAAGAGTAATGGGCACATTTCACATAGGGTTTTACAAAACCTAGGAGTCTTAAGATCTTTTCCATTCTACTCCTGATTATGTCCTGCTCATCACTTCAATGAGCAACAAATTATTTTTTAAGCATGTGTAAATTTTATGTCAGTAATGAAAAATTGATTTAAAAAGTATAAAAGTTTTAAAGTACCTAATACGTTCAAAATCCAAATCCCTTATGTGTGTTTGTAATTTTTCCTCCGTTCTCTTTCATCTGTTTTCTAAATTGCATTTTTCACTCCTTATATAGTCCATAAATGCTGATTCAATAATCATGCATATAAATACATGGACATAATTTGGGGGTTGATGAGCTACAAATTAAAAGACCAAGAAAGATGTTTCTGATTGTGTCACTTTTTGACAGCCCAGTTAGGCTAGAGCCCAGCATGTTGGAACCCAGGAACACTTAATAGGTCACAGTGGACAGCTGTTTCTGTCCTTTCATTCTCCCCAATCTCCTGGGTAGTACTTAACCTTTCTCTAGTAATCTATTCTCGTGTTTCTTTTTTTTAAGAGGTATGAGAGAGAAAGAAGAGAGAGAGAGAGAATCAATTTTATTTAGTTTTTCATGTGGCTTTTGTTGCTATGATACTTTGTTGTGTCATCAAGGACTCTGTGAGGGGTTGGGGATTTAGCTCAGTGGCAAAGCGCTTGCCTAGCGGCACACAAGGCCACGAGTTCGGTCCTCAGCCCTGAAAAAAAAAAAAAAGAATCATTCTGTGAGACGAAGAGGTGTTTTGACTCTTCTATATGTATTTGGAACAATTTGTGCTATAAGCATCTCTTGTAGTGATAAAAGAAAAAGGGAAATGAATGGATAGAGGTTTTAACTTTTTCCAGAGTTTCCCAGGTTCCAGGCCCTTTGTGGAGAACAGGGATAGAAAACCACATACATCACTGTGTGTGATCCTCTTAATGACACTGTGAAATTCGTGTCATTGTCTGAATTCTTCGTGAGAAACTGAGGCTTACAGAGGACAAGCAGAACTGAGCATTTTCTCTTCATCCTCTTGAAATTTTTCTATTTCCTTTCTTCTATAGAAGGGTCTTTAAATATGGAACTACGCACTTAGGTGATTTTATAAATTCTCACCCAATCCAGAATATTTTTGAGAGAGACAGGGGTCAATGTTATAATTATTCACAAACCCAAGATGTAAACTGTGACTGCTTGGGTAAGCCGGGATGTCTGGTCACCATTACTTAAAGCCATTAATAAGATCCTAAGTAGAATGGCTGTAGCTTAGGGACTTGACCACAGTCATTGCAGATTTGAGTCTTGCTCTGATGGCCTCTGTCTTCACATAGTATGAGAAAGTAGAATCTTACATTAACTTCCATTTAAGCAGTCTTCTCATTGTTATAAGGAATGCATTTTTACCCAAGTTCACTTGGATTCTTAAAAAAAATTCCCCCACAAAGAAAATGTTTCTCCAGCTCTTTGGTATGGTAGTGGAGATGAACTTCACTCCTCGATGGCTTTGTGCCTGCTCTTCAGGACAGGATCCCTTTTGGGCTTCTGTTGACTTAGTTTCTCAAGGATTGAACAGGTTGGGACTGTTCGTCAGCCTTTGCCTGGTCCTCTGGAATTGCTATGCCTACATACCCCAGGAAAAGGGCGAAATTAGTGTTTGTAGAATACTTTTGAGATCTCTGATTAAAGATAATTTGACAGTGCAAAGTATTATTATAATAAATAGACCCTGGGATTTGTTCTTGAGGTTAGGATATGCTCAGCATTAACTCCATATGAGGGGAGGAACGTCAAACTTCCACTTGAGAATATTGTCACATAACTTTCATTATATTGGATCAGCAAATATTTCACCAATCCATAACAAGAAATACTTTGTGTGATGGTTACTTAACAAGAAACTAAAACTTGTTCTACATGCAAATGTAGAATGAATCATATTCTGAGTTGGGATAAGCACTAATGATACAGGTAGAAACTTGTTCAATTATATGCCTTGGAAGAGTCAGATATCAAAAAGAAAAAGACTCAAAAGTTGTCAGCATTTCTAAGATGATTCTAGATTTGATCATGTTAAAGTTAATATAATTTTGCCCTATTTTGATTTATTTTCTTAAAATATGCAAGTCTTAAAAGGAATTTGAATTATTTTTTACATTAAGTTTCAGAACAAGGAAGTTGAAGTTGACTTTATGCTACAAATTAAATTGATTTTTTGCAGCTAAAAAGTCTAAAATTAGGAAATGCACTGTGGAAAAAAGTGAATTGACTATTTTAATTTGTACATTTTCCTTATTTCTCATTAACTTCAGTTTTTAGAAATCATTCTTTAGGCTCCATTATATTTTGAATGATCAGAAGGATCTTGTTATAATAAGTAATAGAATTTAATCACCTAACACATATTTATGCTATGCAGCATTTTTATAACAGTATTAGAAATATATTTTCAATCACAAAGTTACTTTAAAAATACATTACTTTATTGTAAGGGCGTATAGTGAGATGACTTCACAACACTTTCATACATAAATGGAGATACTATAGAGCTCCCAGAAATCTTAGTTAAAGACAGTATAAGTGGATTAATGGATTTTTTGTTCTATAAATTTCTCGGTATAGACTCACTAGGGTTAGGTTAGTTATATCAATATTTTCTAGGAATAATGAATAACTTCGGTTCGCACTCATTGGAAGAAATTCAGGTTTCCAACCTGTTTATTTGCCACATCAAAGGAAAAGTTGAGCTCTAAGGTAAACAAGCTCTTTATTTACAATTGCTTCCTGGTCTAGGCCTGGGGAATTCAGGTGAAGAGGATCACTTTGCAGTTATTTCCCTATTGCAAGCCACAACACACAATTCCTTGTAAAAGTGGTGATTTTCGAACTAGTGTGCATAAATGCTACCTATCCTGCCTGCTAAACATGCGGTTTCCTTGACCGCTCCTCTTTCCCCATCCCAAAACAGATTCTTCTGGTCTGGAATGAGATCAGGAATTTCAGGTTTATAAGCATCTGGGTGTTTCCCAATGTTTTTAATCCAGATGCCACTCAGAAAAACTCCCAATTATCATAGACTGAAAACAGGGCTGGAAATTTAAAACAAATGTAGTAAAGTTAGAAATGCGTGCTGTTTCTCATCTCCCTGTTGAGGGTTGTAGAAAAATATGAGTGGAGCCAAAACTATTTAATTGTATTGTTTGGCCATTTCGCTCCATTCCTTTTCAACTGCTCTTATCCTCTTCTAGGGTGATACCTGGTGTGAGTTTATGATTAGTCCCTTTCCCAGGGGGTATTTCAATTTTGTTAGGACACTCTAGAGAGGAAGTTTAGTCCAGTGGCTAACAATAGACTGCTAGGATTCAAATGCTGCCACTTCTATGAGCTGGTTGTGTGACTTTAGACAGTCCCTTCATGCCTTAGGTTTATTATCTCTAAAAAGGGGTAATAATAGCTTCTGTGTCAACATCCGCTAATTTATTCACTCCTCACAATTCCTATCTTGTGAGGAGTGAATACACAAACAGTGTGAAGAGCATGCCAAAGATGGATAAATGTTACTTATTGCTTACCGTGTTTAAACCAGTGCGTCAGCTGCCTGGGCCTAAAAGGTTGAGATGAAACCTGAGTAAGGTTTTGAGCTTTGGATGTAGGGAAATGAAGAATATTCTCTACACCAATCTTTAGAAACTGTCAACTTCTCTACATAAACATGAAAACATAAATAAGCACAGTACCCAATTTCAAGGAGGCACCATATGACTGTGAGAATAAGAAGGTGGATATTTGTAAATAAATTTGAGTTTCCCATCAATGTGTAAAATAGTAATGACAATTTTTTTTAAAAAGAAAGACAGTGAGAGAGGGAAAGACAGGGAGAATGAATTTTTATTGAGTTTTTCACATGGCTTTCGTTGCTCTGACACCTAGCTGTGTAGGTGGGTGCTGAGGTTTGAACCCGTGTACTTGTACATACTGGGCAAGCGCCATATCCACTGAGCTCCAGCCCCAGTAATGACATTATTTCAGAAGATCCTCAACACAATTTGGCAGCTATTGCTAGTAATATTACTGTTATTTTTTTAAGTCTAGGAAAAGAAGTGCATTGTAATGAAGTTAACATGCACCCAGCTTACTCAACATGCGCCCTGATCCTTGCCCCACTGCCTGCTCAGGCCCCCACAGGTGATTGACAGTTGTGGTGAGGCTTGCTTTGCTCCTTGAATCAGAGCTTTGCTTTGGGAATGACTGTCTTTGTTTAGAAGAATACCTTAAAAAGCTTGTTGCTTCGAGAAGCAAGGACTGGGAGGAGATAAGCAAACAAAGAAATGGGTAAATCTTCAACCACCCTCATTAAAAATCAGCACAAATTTAAAGGGGCATAGAGAAGAGAGGGAAGCCTAAGCCGAAGTACAAAGAGCAAGAAAAGAAGAAATTCAAGCATTATCACATGGACTAGAACCTGAGAGTGACAGAAGTGACTAAGAAATCCCTGTCATGTAGTTGAGTAAATTGTAGTATTTTTTTTTTCTTTTTGGAGAGAATGAATTTTATTTATTTTTTCATCTGTTTTTTGTTTTTCCAACATTTAGTTGTGTATGTGGTGCTGGAATTCAAACCTGGGTCTTTGCACATGCCAGGCTAGCTCTCTACCACTGAGCTGCCATTCCAGACCCTAAACTGTAGCATTTTAAGAAGTATTTCTAATGTTACTGTAAGGTTTTGTTTCACCATTTCTACTTCAGAGTTTCTACCATCTACTCTTGTTTCTTCAAACTTCCAATGAGGTCTGATATGCCCATATATTTCAGTTGGGTGGTTTTGAGGTCAATAAGCAGCCAGGCCTATGAAGGACCATGACCGTACACAGAAAGCATATGACAGGCCAGGGCAAGACTGAGACCGTCACAGAAAGCTGCCACATGGCTGTCCTGACTTCAAAGTGGGCAGACCTGCCTTCTCCTTCCCAGTTCAGTAAATGATATGTGGTGAGCATATAGTGCATGTCACACACTAATTATGCAGTTTACATACATTATCACTTACACCTCACAGGGAACTACCAGTTGGATACTATTATTATGCTTTTAGACAGACAAGAAAACATAGGCACAGTCACATTGATTCACTTGTCCAAGATCATACAGCCAAGCAGAACCAGGAAGGTAGAATCCGAATGTGAAGAAAGGTGCCCAGATGCCAAGCACAGTGTGACAAACTTACTGTGGCATCCTAAGCTTAGGCTGACCTTGGAGTGGGAGGAGGATAGCTTGGATTATGTATGATGGCAGTGGGATGGCCTGGCAGCGGAACTGGAAGACGGTAACATGTGTACAAGAAGAGTCTTGAGAGGCTGCAATGGTGGCTTAGTGGTGTCACGCTTGCCTGACATGTACGAGGACTTGGGTTTGAGCCCCAACACCACATACATAACTAAGTGTTGGAGCAATGAAAACCACATGAAAAACTAAATAAAAATTGATTCTTTTTCAATCTCCATCTTTTTTTTTAATTTTATTGAGGAATTGAGTTTTTGTACAATCATAAATGCATATATAGTAGCAATATGATATGCCCCATCCTAATCCAGAATCACCCCCACATCACCCACATCCAGTCTCTTGACTCTTCTATATTTCCCCCCATAACAGAGATAAATGTCTTTATATATACTGTGCCTTTTCCAGAATTAAATGACTGCATAAGTGTCATTTGGCTTTTTGGGAGAATAAAGAGTAAGCTACATTATTGTTCCCCCCCAGATCCTTCCTTATTCTCTCTACACCTCCTCTCCCCTCCATCCACCTTGTTCTGTCCCCCTCCTCGATGTCTATGGTTCCTCTAGATTATCTTTAAAAAAAAGAAGAAGAAGAAGAATCTTGAGCTGGGCGTTTTGTGTAATAACCAAAGCTACCATCTGTAGGAGGATCAGATACACAGTGTCGGTCAGTTCCTGGATTTTGTCACTCACTGTGACATGATTTCTTTGACAACCAAATCCACGAAAGTCATATAAAGAAAGGGAGAGCAGAAAATACTTAAGAGGTGAAACATGAGTGCTCTACTTTAAATCAGAAATGAAAGAGAAATGCTTCATCTCACGATCACTTAACATTATTCTGACAAATGAAATGTGACCACAACTGAAAATAAGACAAAATTGGAAAGCATTGTAAAAAGGGAAAAATTGTTGGTGTTCACATCAAACATTTTAATCATCACCTTACTGAGTCCAGACATTAGTGCACAATTCATAGAGGGTTGTTTATTAGTGTTTCACAGGATACCTTTGTGAAACACAGCAATATAATTTATTTTGTATAAATATTTATAGTCAAGCAGCTATAGTTCCAATTACTGTACCTAGGTACAGTCATTCTTAATAAATTCTTGTACCTTCTTTATAAGTTCTTGAGTGTATCCTTAAGGCATTGTTAACTTAAGTACATGGTCTTGATGGATCAAAATGTTGATGTCTAGAAACTGAGCAGTGCCAGCTAGAATTTCTGCCTCCCAGCAGACCTCTGTCCCAAGCACATGTACTAGGTATTAGTGGAGAAAGAGGAATATAAAATACTAGGCTAAAATGAATGAAAAGGCAAAGAAATGCATAAAAACCATTTATATTTTTATTTTTTTCTTCCATTTATATTTTGAAATACAAACATTCCCAGATTATAACTCTCTCCTGCCTCCCTGCCATGCACACACAAAGGACAAGGTGTCCATATGCCTTTGTGTGAAATACAAAAATAAATTCTTCCTTTTAGGAGACTCAGCTTCATGCCAGAGTGTGCAGCTGGAGGGGAGAAGATTATGGGAAGATTTCATCTTCCTTTGTTACCCTTTTTCAGGGAAAATCTGTAATAAACATGTGCAGTAGATTTGTGAAAAAGGATCTTATTAGCAACAACTTCAATAAAATGTAATATAATGAGGAATGACCTGAATAAAAGATATATAGAATCAATATGAAGAAAGTTATAGTATATTAGAATAGAAGACTCTGAGACAAACCCACAAATCATTAAACATCTGATATTTGACAGAGGGGACCAAAATATAACATGGAAGAATGACAGCTTATTCAACAAATGGTGCTAGACAAACTGGACAGCCACTTGAAAAAAGTTGAAATTAGATTCTTATCTCTCACCTTGCACAAAAATCAAATAAAAAAGGATGAAGACACTAGCAATTAAATCAGCTGCCATACAAATGCTAGAAGACAAATTAGGACCAGCATATGGGAGTAGGCAATGACTTTCTCAACAAAACACCTAAAGCGAAAGAATTAAAGTCAAGAATTAATGAGTGGGATGCCATTAAATTAAAAAAGCTTTTGCTGAGCCAAGGAATTTGTCAAAACTCTCAAGAGAGAACCCACAGAATGGGAAATAATCATGGACTGTAATTCCTCTGACAGGGAACTAATACCTAAAATGTATAAGGAACTAAAAAACTTGATATAAAAAATACGAGTAATCCAATCAATTAGTAGTGCAGAGAGCCAAACAGAAACTTCTCAACAGAGTAAATCCAGCAAGCCAATGAATATATGCTCAAGTGTTCTAAATCACTAGTAATCAGAGAAATTCAAATCAAAACTGTATTAGGATTTTACCTCACTCCAGTCAGATAGGCAAAGATGAAGAATATAAACAGTAACAAATGCTGGAGGGGTTACGGGGAGATAGAACACTAGCACATTATTAGTGGAACTGCAGACTGGTACAGCTGCTCTGGAAAGCAGTGTGGAGACTCCTCAAAAAATTAGGGTTGGATCCAGTATATAATCCAGGTAACCCTCTTCTAGGTATTTTCCCAGAGAAGTTAAAATTAGCACATTACAGCAACATAGAAAAATCAATGTTCACAGTAGCTCAATTTACAATAGCTAAATTATGGAACCAACCCAGATGCCTGTCACTAGATGAATGGATCCAAAAGGTGTGGTGTATATATATATACACTGGAGTTCTATTCAGCTAGTAGAAACAATGATATTGCAGCCTTTGAAGGTAAATGGATGGCAATGAAACAAATTATGATGAGTGAAATTAGCCAAACCCAGAGACTCAAGGGTCAAATATTTTCCTTCATTTGTGGAGGATAAAGCTAAACCCTAGCTTGGGTGAAAGGTCAAGCTCATTTACTAGACTCATCAAAGCTGAAGCAACATATAATCTAGGGGAACCATAGATATGTAAGGAGGGGAGGGGGGAAGAAAGAGGGAGGGGAGAAAGAGGGATGATAGGGTGGGGTCTAGGGGGAAAATTAATGATTCAGCTTACCCTTTACTCCCTCAAGAAGCCAAAATAATACTTATGCAATCATTTAATTGTGGAAAATTCACAATATATAAAAAGACATTATATTCTTTATGGTGGGAAATGTAGAAGAGTCAAGAGACTGGGGTGTGGGTGATGTGAGAGTGATTCTGGATTAGGATCAGGGCATATCATATTGTTACTACATATGCATTTATGATTGCACAAAAACTCAACTCAATAAAATTTAAAAAAGAATTAAAAATAGAAAAAGTAAATAATAAACATTGACTGATAATAAGATAATAGTTATTGCCTGTATTTGAAGTGGGAGAGTGAGTATAAGTAGTTTAAAAAAATCAACTATTCATGCAAATATTTGTAAAATTTAGAATCTTTCAACTAAAACACAACAGGGGCCAGGGAAAAACAAATGGTTGTTTCTTAAGTCACAAAACTCACTTATTGACCTTTGTTGATTATAACATAGCAATCAATGTCCTCTTCAACTTGCCAAGGTTGTATGAAAGACACAGTCTCTCAAATGAAAAATGTTTTTACACAGTAAGAGAAGAGGGAAGACTAAAGGCTAAAGGCTGAGCATTTACTGTAAACAGGCTGAATTAACTCTGGACACTGTTGAGACACTGAGATGAGACTAACATTAGTAGATGGATCTAAAATATTGTTTATTTTTACTGCTTCTTTGACCATCATTACCTCCTCTGCCTTCTGGACTCTCATTATCAGTGCGTGACAGCATTCTTTACCAGTGACTCCAGTTTAAAGAGGCAGCTGCTGTCTTTCTTCTCAGAGATGTGGTGTTCTTCAGTCAGTACAGGCTTCACTTCCATAGTTTGAAGAGATCCTCTCAAGGAACAGAACATGGTGGTGGGTTCTTCCATTTTGTATAATGAGTTAATTCAAATATCTTCCCTTCCCTGACCTTCTAGTACCCAACTCCCAATGTCTCTACCTCATTTATTGTAGGCTGTTTCCATTCACAGATTCAAGGAACATTCTCAGTAGCATACTCGGACCTGCTCCAAGTGTTCTTGCCAGAACATTAATTCTTGGTCTCAGAAGAGTGCTCCCATATCAAAACCATTCTTCCTTATCTAGTTTTATATTCTGTCTACTCTAGTCCAACACCAAATTTAACGTGATTCCGTGGTTCCTACAAGACCAAATGGACTAGCATTTGCAACTCCTTTCTTGCAAAACTAATTCTTTCCAGAGCACAATATTTCCCCCATAAGGCTGTGTTGAGACCAGTGATGTGTAAATTTAGCTGGGTTATGGGGTCAGTTGTTTGATCGAGCTCAATTTTAGATGCTGTAGTAAAGGTGTTTTTTAGACATGATTAGTCAGTAGATTTTAAGGTAAGCAGATCCTCCTCCTGTGGATGGGCCTCAGCTGAAAACTTGAAGAGAAAAGACCGAGTTTCCCTAAAGTCAAAGCAGTTCTTCTCAAAACTCAACAGAAAAATGCTGTCTGAGTTTCCAGTCTGCTGCCCTGTGATATTGAGACTCAAGAACACACCCTCTATGAGAAAACCACATCAGTCGCCACCGAACTTCCAGCCTCATTGGTCCCACAACTGAAGGAGTCGATTCCTTCAAATCTTAAAATTTATCTTTGTCTTTGCATGTTTTGATCTGTTCCTTTCTGAGTTGCTTCCTTCAAGAAAGGAGCAGCCTATCCTGAGGTTTTTGTCTTCCATGGTCCTTCTTCTTGTCTCAGGCTGAATTCTGCCAGAAGCAGAGCCCAAGACAAAGTGGAACCTTAAGTGTGAATGGTTTATTTGGGAAGCAGGATGAGGGCTGAGGAGAGAAACATGAGGAAAAGAAAAGCCATTCTCTGGGAATAAGGCTGAATTGGTCACCATTATAGGTGACGGACGCTCAATTCCATAAGAACGTCTGAAGAGCCTTATGAAATGTCCCCCAGAGATACAGAGGGCAGGCATCTTAGATGTAAACACTGGCACCTTCCATTGTTTAGCACTGTGTGCTGTATTGTGCATACATGGGCAGCACCAGATGAATTCACTGCTTCCATGTTGAGCTTTGAAACTTGTTACCCAGAACTACTTCCAAGTTAAAATAATGAACTCAAATATTCTGTTCATCAACCATAACCAGCCTCTGGTAGTTCAGTCCTCTCAGTCCCTTAATTCATTTTATCTTCTTTCCAATTCCTAATATTTTTTTCAAAGACAATTTTATTTATTTATTTCATTTGTTTTTTTGGTTTCATGATACTTAGTTGTGAATGTGGTGCTAGGGTTTGAACCTAGGACCTCACACATGCCAGGCAAGTGCTCTACCACAGAGCGACCTGTCCAGCCCTCCAACTCCTAATCTTTGGTTCTGAAGTTTTATGCCAATCATAGTGTCCTGGCTGATGTCAAGTAGTTTCAAATCCTGTCTCATCACTCACTGACTTTCTGACCTTGGGGAAGTTACTTCAATTCTCCGGGTCTCAGTTTACTTGTCTATAAAATAGGATAATGACAGTACCAACTTTATGGATTTGTTATGAGCATGATTTGAGATAATGTGTATAAAGTATTTAATAGTATGTATATTGTATAGAAATCAGTCAATAAATGATAGCTTTTATAATTATGCTGGTGCTTATGACAATGCTGACATTTGTGTAGCTCAGGTACCACAGTCTAACTTCATCTATCTCTGACCGTTTGACCCTTGGTTTCTGTTGGATCTGACCAAGAAACCTCAAATCTCAATTTTTTTGTGTTTCTAATTCAATTAGATTATTGAAGAGAGCTACATAGAATTATCAAAACAGAGAGGACGAGGGCTTATATTATCCATGGCCCCTAGCTAAACTTGTTTTTCACACAGTAGTAACTGCAAGACCTTTCTACCTCAAAACTCACCTCATTGTGTTTGTTTTTGCTTATTCACATACTCCGGCATCTCCACTCATCCCCTGCTCCTTTCCTCATATCTCTGAAGACGCTTTCTACTGTTATCCACGTCAAAGAATTCAACACCTATTCAGGAGCCTGCCTCCTCCGGTCTCCTCATTTTGCTTCATCAGATCAACAAACCATTGTTATCTAGATAAGCTGGTCATGGAGACCCTGCCTTACAAGAGCTCTAGAACTTGACTGCCCAGGTTTTAATCTCTGCTCTGATCATTTCCAATAGTGCAACATTTGACAATCATTTAGTGGCTTAATATTTCAGCTTCACCTCTACTCAAATGAAAACGATTTCTCAGCACATAGAGTGGTTGTGAAGATAAAATAAATGAATGTCTATAAAGTGCCTAGAACAAGGCTTAGAATGCAATGATTACTATGTAGGAAATGGCTATTTTTGTTATTCTTGATGTAGGGTATGTTTATCAAGAGACTTAGTGAAAAGCAGAGGGAAAGGCAGAGATTCCCTGTCCTCGCCTCCTGGCATCCTGAGATAGGAGATTGGATGCCTTCTCTTATCAACCTGATGCTTGAACAAGGGAAACAAAGACTGCATGACAGGTGAGAAAACAGAGCTGTACCAGGCTTGGGCTGGGAGAATCTCTGTGGGTGACAATGTTGTGTTCTGTGGTGATGCTGTGAGTGGCAAGTGGTAGCACCCTAGATAGATGGCCCCATCCGAGGCCCATCCCTGTTTTCTTAGGAAAACACACGGTGAACTCTTTCTGGTTCACTCAACTTTTCTGAGCCTGATTCATCAGCTTTTCTGTTGATTTAGTGATGTGCTTAAAGTTGTTTCAATATGTTTCTTTTCTGTCACATTATCTGGTGTCCATTCTGGTATGAATCCAGAAATCCTCACAGGGGCAGAGGTCTCTACAACTTCTTGAAACTTTTCTCTCCCTTGGGGGACTTTTTGAAAATTAGAGCTTTATGGTACTTAGGTTGATCCCTATAACGTCATACACGATTGGAAATCAATTGTGGTTCATAGTGCCCCACGCCTTTTGCCCTCCCTTGAGGCACAGTTTTGTTTTAGTCTTACCTATGTGCTGCTCAAATTCACATTTCCCCTGATGTCTCTGTCAAGCTCTTTATATATTTTCTCTGGTTTCTTCTTGGATTTCCTTTTTTTCTCCTCCTCTCATTCTACACACTCCCTCTGATTAAATTCATCCATGTCAATATCTTCAACTACTTTGACATTATCATAAATGGTTCCTATACCTTTAAGCCTTCAGCCCTAAATTTCAGAATCGAAGTTTGACTTCTTACATGTTATATTACCCGGGTAAGCTGACTATGTCTTTCGCATTTGTCACATTACAGTACTCTCGCAGAAAGTAATGCTTAAGCGAAAATGACCCCAGTCATCCTCTACTCTTCATTTTCTTCCTGTTCACTCCTCCTGTGGCTACTGTTTGCTATGACCTTTGTTCTTTTCACAAGACCTTCTAAACCTGTGCTCTTTCAAGTGCAAATCTGATGGTTCCCCAGCTTAGTAGTTTCAGATAGTTCTATGGATTTTTTCATGTCACACAAAATAATTCTAGTTAAATTCCTTCATCCCCAAACTAATCCACTGCAGGACCTTTTCAATGGCCTTAGTATGAGGTTTGACATGCTAGAAATGAAGAGATACATACAAATGATTCCTTCTTTTTAGTGAGCTCAGAATCTTCTGGGAAGGAACCAGGAACCAAGCATATCTTCCATTCCACCTCAGTTCCCTCAGCCTTGTCTGGTCCCAGCTCTCTGCCAGACCTGCATGGTTCCTGATAGACTTCTCATGAACACACAGTTCATCTTCCTCCTGCTCACACAGACAGCCTCTGCCACTTCCCTTCCATATTCCAGGCACCCTTCCAGATTTGAGTGGCATTAAGTCCTCGATAAGTCACTGTGCAGAAATTGGACTGGAAGTATTATGATATTTAAAGCATGTCAACATTAATTACAAGCAGAACTTAAATTAGAGCAACTGCATACCATGCACTGGAGAATAAATAATTAGGTAATTTTATTTTATATATTTTAGATTGTCCCAGCTTATGACAGTGGGAGGTGTCTTTAAAAAGAAAATTCTTTCAACAGCCCAAAGGCAACTTTATTGGGTTGATGAAATAAAACAAGTATCTTAAGAATATTGTTTAACTTTATGTATGGGTGATTACTAAGTCGTTAAATTAAAGCTAGAGTTCCATATTTAGTAACCATGGCAAACTAAAAAGCAGCCACACAATTTTTAAAATATTTTTTCTTTTTCAAATGAAGAGGTAAAAGCAAAACAAAATCTTTTGACTTTGTAGCAGGAAGGTGTTTGCTGTAAAATACACATTTTAAAGAATCATCTATGAATATAGAAGAAATCACAATGTCTGGATTACTGGGCTTATGTACTAACATGTCAAAGCTGCAAGATATTTGTATATGTATTTGTTGGCTTATTGTTTTTGACCTTTCACATGTTTTGTTATAAGATGAATTTAGGCTCACTGAAGAGCTTATAACGAGAGTGGAGTTCTCACATATCCTGCAACCAGCCCCTTTATATTGACCTGTTACATGACTAGAGGATCATTATGGAAATGAACGAATACATCTTGGTACAGTAATATTAATGAAATTGCATGATTTTGAGGGATTTTATCAACTTTTCTTCTAATTTTTCCAGGATCAATCCAAGATATTGGGTTGGTTTTTGTTATTTTTGTGGTGCTAGGGGCTGAACCCAGCTTGCGAATCCACAAGCTAGGCAAGTGTTCTACCACCGAGCCACACTGTGCAATTAGTTGCACTGTTACCTGTGTCCTCCAAACTGTAACTGTCCTTTAGTCTTTCTTTCCCTTGCGTTTCTTTAACATTTTGAAAATAACTGTTCACTTATTCTGGAGAATGTGCCTTGATTTGTATTTATCTGATTTTTTAAAATTTGGCTGAGTTTCTGCATTTTGTGGAAAGATATCCCAGGGGTGATACTCTCTTCAGCACAACATATTGAAAGCTACATGATGTCAATGTTTGTTATTAGCGTAGTCATTACTGGGGCTGGAGCGGTGGCTCTCAGTTATGGCACTTGTATAGCATGCATGAGTACATGGGTTTGAACCCTAGCACCACGTACACAAAGCAATGTCTGGGCATAGAAAGCCACATGAAAGCTAAATAAAAATTGATTGTCTCTTGCTCTCTCTCTCCCATTGTCCCTCTCTCTTTAAAAAAAAATCATAGTCATCATTATTGACTATCTTGAATATGTGATTAAGGTGCTCTTTAACAAAATTTTCAATTAGAAATTTTCCTAGTGTAATTAATATTTTGGAGGAAATACTTTAAGACTTTGCAAATATACTATTTATACTTAAACTTTAGTCAATAAACTTTATGATCCATCAGTGGATCTTGTCTGTGGCAATTACTATTGAGGCATTCTAAAGATAATTTTCTATTTTCCTCCTTGCTTGTGTATTTATTAATCAGATTTCATTTGTGAAAAATGATTTTTCTATTTACTTTTACTTATTTCTTAGTCTAAGTACTTCTGCTGGTGTGGAACTATAATGTTTATTTTGTTACTTGACTTATAGTCTCGCACTACGTACTTTGTTGCTGAAGTTATTCTAACTGGCTATTGGTAGTTCTTTCAGATTATCTCTTGTGCTTTTGGTATGATGCTGTCTTTTTATTTTTGGGCTGTCTCTTTACTTTGTGATATTATAAAGTGATCTAGACTCTTCTTGCATTTTTCCTCCCCCAGACCTATAATCAATCTTTTACTTTTAGCAGAAAATGGTATTTAGAAACCAAGACCTGGGTACTACATATGCTCATTGCTACTGGAGCACCAAAAGTACAGAGAGAAGGACTGGAGCGGTGTCTCAGAGGTTACAGTGCTTGCCTGGCATGGGTGAGTACCATTAATTCCTTTCAGAAGGAGAGGGGAGGGAGCTGAAGTGGAAGGGGAGTGGGAGGGAGAATAGGGAGGGATCTAGGGTATATATCTATTTTAAGAATATATGCATATCATATTTTTACTTTGGATGCATTTTTGATTGTACAATAACTAAATCCTTAACTAAAAAAAAACAAAAAACATAAAACAAAAACCTACCAGATATTGTCAATATCAGATGTCTTAAAAAAAAAAAAGAAGAAAGGTTAGTAGACTAGAAGAAAGGGAATAAGAGGACGAGAGGAGGAAAAGTGGAAGTACTGGGGACTGAATTAGAGCAAATTACATTCTGTGCTTATATAAATCTGTCAAAATGAACCTTAATATTACATATAACCAAAATGATCTAAAAAATATATTAGCTCATCCAGGAAAAAATATTTTTCTATAAAAATGTTCTGCTTTTTCCATGAGTATGTATTCGTGTGTGCGTATTTGATTTATCCATTTATCCTTTTCAGAGCATTCCAGAATCAATTTGCACATACATGTTCACCATGCACTCAGGGTATAAAAACAAGAAACTAAAGAGTGGAAAAATATCTGTGCATACTGAATTATTCCAAACACTAAAAAGACACTTTCAAATGATTTTTTTCGAGAGCAGCATCTCTTTCTTTATAATCAGATGTTGCTTTCCTTACTGCACTGTAATCATCATCTTCTATTCAAATAAATCAATTGAGATCGCTAATTGGCCTTTTTGGAGTGTGAGAATACTGGCGTAGATTGCCCTGTAATCAAGGGCAGTTTCTTCAGGTCTTGGCTCTCGTACACTTCAACTTCATTCTCACTGGGGAGCTAATTGGAGTGGGCAGGGATCTTCACTCTGCTCTTTGGCCTTTTCAAGTGGCCCTGCCCAGTGGGACTCCATGCTAATCTGCTTCTTTTTGACAGGTGTCTTTCAGCTAGGAATCAAATTGCAGCTACCAAGTCCAGGTGGGTGGGGTAGGCAGGAAGGAGTTCCTACATTATCATAGTTTAAAAGTTACGTATAAAACATTGTAATTCATTTATCTATTATGAACGTTTGCACTTCTTCTTGTTTTTTTTTTTCCTATAGAAACATTTTTATTTAGTTTTTCATCTGGCCTTTGTTTCTCTGACACTTAGTTGTGTATGTGGTGCTGGGGTTCAAATGCCAGGCAAGCACTCCAGTCTCTGGGGCACCGCTCCAGACTCACATTTTCACTGAAGAAGTAAGTAGGGCTGGAGCGGTGCCCCACATTTCTTTGCAACTTATTTTAAAGAGATAAATACCTAGTGGATGCTTCAATCATAGAAGGGTTTCCACATTTAGCAAACAAATCAAGTGACTAAAACAATATTATCAAGGACCAAAAAAAATAACCTATTTGGACAATAACTCAAAAGTTTCTCATTCTTAGTTTTTCTTTATCACTATACACTTCCCCTTTTACTCATAGCTATTTTTCACTTAGATACTCCAGATAGATTTCTTATTTAGCTGAACATGTTTACTCTATTTTAATTCTTCTGTGTAAAAGGGAAATGTGTGCCAGGTATGGTGGCAAACATCTGTAAAGACAGAATGAAGCTATTCCTGTCTAAAAACACACCAGAGCAAAAGGAATGAGCCATCAAGGTTATGTAGGTCAGTGTTTAACCCAACTTTCTAGAAAAAAAAATAAAAATTAGAGAAAACCCTTGATTCAGAACATTTGATGATTTCTGTGGTGAAAGTGCTTTCCTACTTTTTAGCATAGTTCAAAACAAGTGGATATTTATTGTTGCATTCGTTGTCATTAAGATATTTATTGATGCTCTGTGTGTATGATGCAAGTTAGATTTATATACCAGAATAAAAAAGTAGTAGATGTCATGGGGACATATGTTCCAAGAGGATGTATGATACTTGACCAGTACTCTAAAAGTTGTCAAAGAGCTGGGCATGGTGGCACATGCCTTATAATCCCAGCAGCTGGGGAGGCTGAGGCAGGAAGATTGAAGGTTCAAAGCCAGTCTCAGCAATTTAGGGAGGTCCTGAGTAACTTAGTGAGATCTTGTTTCAAAATAAAAAATAAAGGGTTTAGAGATGTAGTTCAGTGGCTAAACACCTCTGGGTTCAATTCCCTGTGCCCCGCCCCCCAAAAAACTACCAAGAATAGAACAGCCTGAGAGATTAAGGGGACAAGAGGACTATGTGTAATGTAATGTGGTATCCCAAATGGGATCCTGGAAAGAAAAAGATATTAGGCAAAACCTAAGGAAATCTGGGTGGGGGAGTATTGTAGGCTTTAGTCAATAATACTGCTTTCATTAATTCTAGCAAGTGTTCCATAAGATTTTAGTAATAGGGAAAATGGGTGTAAGGTATATGGAAACTCTGTACCATCTCTGCATTTTTTTCTGTACATCTAAAATTACTCTAAAACACAAAAACAAAAGAAGTATACATTTTTCCATTGATACATATTTGAAATCAACTATGATATGATATCACACTGAATTTTTTTTTCAGGGCTGAGCACTGAACTCAGGTCCTTGCATGTGCTAGGCAAGTGCTCTGCCACGGAGCTAAATCCCCAACCCCTCACACTGAAATTTTAAACCATTCTTTTCATGGTACAGCTTCATGTTCTACCTCCATCCTAGGATTTTCTGATAATTTCCTGAATAAATATCGTTCCTTTGCATTTATTGATGTTGACTCTTCTCCGAGGACTGTTCTTCTCTAGGCCCATTTATCTGGTTAACTTCTGCCCATCTCTCAGCACCACCTTTTCCTTGTCAGCAAACTGACTCTAGCAGCATTGCTCTCCCTGAGCACCATGCTGTTACTTTCTCCCTTCTGTGTTCTCATGCTATTTGTACGTAGTTGTCACTTCCTCATGCTGTGACATGATTTTTTCTCACCTGTTTCTTTTCTGAAATCCCAGAAAAGCATCAGATACGTAGAAGGGGCATGCTAAATAGCAGTTGAATAAAGTCGATTCTACATGAACTGACTTTGCCCTCCAATCCCACTTTGGTCATTCCCCTGTTCACGAATCTTTCTGAGCATCTCCTGTTTCAGGGGTTTTCCATCCTTATTTCTGCTTGACTATTTCATATCCAAAATGTCCAGCCTCCATTTACAGAACGTGCTCATGTCTTGGCTTCATTTAGTCAGGACACCTTTGCTTGGTCTCTGCTTGTTTCAATGTCCATCTAATTTGCTTGAGCTCAGGTTCCCTGTCTTATGTATGTATCCCCAGAGGTCATTTGATCTTTAACTCATTAACATGTGATGATTGTCTGGTTAGAGGAATATTCCATTCTACATTGAATTCCATTTTCTGAATGCCTACAACATCCAATTCGATACCAGTATTTAGCATGTGATTCTATATTTGTTTTTTTAAAAGAGAGAATCAATTTTATCTATTTTTTATTGGATATTTAATTTTACCCACACTTAGATGTGTATGTGGTGTTGGGGTTCGACCTCGGGTCCTTGCACATGCTAGGCAAGGACTCTACCTCCCAGCCACCACTCCAGCCCCGATTCTATATTTCATGTTCTGTTCTTTCTTTGAGGCATATTTTCTTCTGCTTTATCAGTATTATATTGATTTTTAGTGTACACTTATTTCTCCCTATTCATTTTGTTTTTCTCACATTTTCTAGCTGTGCTGTAGATACAGGTAATTATTTAAAAATAGTAGACTTATTCTACATAAGCACTATCTGAGAACCTGGAAAAATATTGGGCCCATTCCAAACTGAATCCAAACCCTGAGAGAGGAATATGAGAGTTCCCAACCTCAGCATTTTCCAGATTCATGTTCCCTGAACTCTCCTACTGCAAGAGAATTGTCTGTTACCAATTGATTGCAGAAGAATCATAATGCAATAGTAATTTGAGCCCAGTGGCTAATTGAGGCTATTTCATAAAGGGAGTATGCTTGATGGGTGTAGTTTCTTTTGTTTAATGTTAATCACTCTTAATCCATTTACATAAAGGAAACCACAGTTAACACAAATGTAAAGTGGAGAGGTATATACTTAATGTGGCTTAATCTAAAAATATTTATGGATTCTTAACTTCTTTTTCTTTATCCCATATTTGTTCTATACATTATATGCTATATCTGGAAGTTAAAAGTTCTTACATACTTTACTAATTCACTAGTAGATGAAAAATGATAGAAATATAGGTGTCTAGAGAATATTTCTAGTGCATGTTTTTGTCTACCAAACATTGATGGTGTGTGTGATACAATCAATTATAGGAAAGACTCTCCCAGTGTTTGCCATTTCTTTTAACTGAAATTCACTAAGAAGTCTGTACAATTTAGAAATCTGAGTAATATATTGAGAGTATAAAGCACCCAACAACCAATTCTAAAACCCCTGACCTCACAGCATTGAATTTTTATTTTCATCAAGCTTTCTACTCAATCAATAAGCCAGATCCACCACCAACTTGCAAGCAAAGATTTAAATTTTGGCATGACCCAAGACTGATAGTGTGAATTTAGGCAAATCCTTTTCCTCACAGTTTCATCATTTTTGGTAAATGGAAGATTAAATTGTGCAAATGTGTGTGTGTGTGTGTGTGTAGTGCGCATCATAAATTTTTATAAGATGGGGACAATCCAAATAATGAAAAGCATGAAAATCCCTCTCAAGTTTGAGCAAAATAAACAAAATAGGCACGGGGAGTCCTTCACAGATCCTTTCTACTTCATATTTTAACCCAATTTCTTGTCTTCAACTGTTCTTGAAGTGAATGTGTACAGCTTCCTTTTCAGAACAATTTCCTAATGATAAGGGTTGAGGGCATCTCAGGGTAGACCTTCTCTGCCAAAAGAATGTGCAGGACACAGAGGTACAGCAACACATTCCCTAGCTTTCAAATTATTCAGTTTCAAACATCATTAGCTGGACTTTCACAAAACACACTATAAGGAACCTTCCGGAATAGTGGCACGCAGCAGGAGAGACAGCAGAGTGGTCTAGGCTAAACTGGGGTGAAGTTCATCTTTATCGTTGTGCCTGAGACCTTCCATGTGTCTTAGGAGAAAGACCAGGGAGCACTTACTCACTCAACCAAAGGGCAGGCAAAAAGTCTCAGAAACGAGTTCAAACTCACATAAAGGAGGGAAACTTTTTTTTTTTTACCAAAATTTTATACAATCTGCAAAGCTCTCTATCCACACAGTAGAAACTGTTTTATTTGATTGTGCACAGAAGTTTCGATTTCATAGCATCCATCAGGAATACAGATCGTCTAAACCCTCATCTCCACCCTCAGACCTGCAAAGCAACACAAGAAACATTGAGATTACAACCTGTCTGTTCGTTTATCTTTAGATAAGATCAGATTCTTCGAAGTATTTCATGAAACATTATTCAGAAACTGACCAATGGACGTTTTTTTTGTTACATCCCAAACCAGCTTCAGGAAGCTTAAGGAATGAATTTTATTTTTAGTTCAATTGAAAGTGATTCCTTTGAGTGTACATCATATCTAATGCCGGAATGACAACATTTGGATTTCAATGTAGCCCACAAATCTATTCATTTTCTTTGTTGGTCTCCAGAGTTGAAGTGTTGCTGTTTTTTTAAAATATATATTGATGGGATCTTATGACGAATATTTAACTTTGCAGGTCAACAAAGAAATAGTAAATGGAGGAAACAGCAGGAAATGAATACAAGAATAAAAAACTTGTTATATTCTCTTTACAGAATTTTAACTCTAACCATCATAGGAGTATCGTTAGCTAATTTTCAAACTGTATAACAGATTATAAGTTCCATGAGGGCAGAGGTGATATCTTCGACACCATGGAGGGGTATAAAAGGTGTTAACAAACCACAAATTGATTGGTATTATTGAAATTACAATAAAAGAAAGGTTGGTTAAGTGGAAATCTATTGTTTTTCCTGTCTAGCCACAATTCCTACTTTTTCTGCCTGTTACCCATAGTGGTCCTTGGGTAATGGCTTCTCTGCTACTTTGGTCCAAGTGATCTGGCCCACCCCTGACCTTTGAGCTGATGCTTAAGATTCAGATCAGAGGGATTATATTTTGCTCAAATATTTTGAACAAGACATGCTCTTTCCACAACAAATTGCTAAACAAATAGAATATGATCTTTGTGCACCTTGTGGCCATCTTTGCTTCTATACTGGGCCCACTGGGTGATAATGAAACAACACAAAGAGAAGCAGAGCTCTGTGAAGGGAAGAACCTGTGCCCGAATCTAGGATATCCCTAGACATTCCAGTTCCAAGACCCAACAGCTCCCTTCATCCTAAACAATTTTGTTTTGTTTCTCTTAAGCCAGTTTGAGTTAAGTGTGTGTGCTGATTAGAGAGACTTCCAGATTACTCAGAGATGTGTGCTGACATTTCTTTTCACAGGACTCCCAACAGTTTTGATAATACTGGGGAGTGGTCCTTTTATGCAAAATTAATCAGTATTCTATGCAAATGGCCTCAAGAAATCATTTCTAGTAATTATCAAGGAATGTACTTTACTCATAATTTATAATAACCCTTTACCCAGATATTGTCTATGAATCTTATGGAATTGAAGGGACTTTCCGCTGCTGGAAACTCAGAGGAGTCAAGAATTGCTTTCATAGCTAAGACTGTTTTTCCATTGTTCCTCATTCTTTTCATCTGTTTTTACCCCTCTATTTTCTGTTACCATCAGTCATGTGAATTTAACACAAAGTGCCTTGTTATGGCTTCATTCACATGCGGCATTCCAACCAACCCAATCTTTTAGAATAAATTGGGTCACCAGACAGTGATCACAGCACTATCTGCAAATGACCACTTTATGGTCTCAAGACCTTATAACCAGCCCTTTCTGAAAGTTGGCCATGCATAAATAATCTTATGAAATTTGTCACTACATGTGTACAAAACCCATTCTTTAAACTCATAGAAAGGTGAGGGTCATGTGGATCTTTCTTTTTATGACCACAAATCTGTGGTGGAAAACAGACTGTACAACATTCACGTATTTAAAATACTACCTGAGACTGTGAGTATTTTATTATCTTTCATTAATTTGTCTCTTAACTGGTAGGGTATTTAGTATTTGCTGTATTTCCTCCTTGTACTCTTTTAAGATCTTTTTGCATTCCCCTCAAGAAAGTGCACTTCTTCTTAACATTGTAAAATTTACAATTTCCTTTTTGCTCTGTGCATGTGTTCCTCCAGCAGAGGACAGAGCCCTGTATAAACAAATTACAGTTTTGTGTAACAAGTAAGCATGTTTGTACGTCTTTAGGTAGCTTCTACAAGGAAGCACAGAAAAAAATAAGAGTAACATTTTGGTGGCTGAGACCCAGGTTCAGACGTCCAGTTCTCCACTTTCTACTCATGAACAAAGGACAGAGTCTTACAGGTCATGGATCCATCTCTTAAAAGGAAACCTCCTTGCATTATTGGGAAGATTCACCGAAATGCCTCTATGGTTCCTGATTCATAGCCTTGGACCAGTAAATACATATTTTAGTTCTTTCTAAAATTAAGCAATTCACATTTGAAAACATTGATCCTTTTCCCCTAACTCCCATTGCTGCCCTTGAGTGCAACCAATATTATTGAACTCACTGAATTATGACAGAAAAAGTGACTCTAAAGTCAATGCACATCGTTCGTGTTTAGAAAACGGAAGTGTGATGGCGTTTTCGTACCATTGGCCTGGGATATCCGAGATGCTACTTGTAATGCACAAGTAATTATGGTGAACATAGTGAATCTAACGAGATTTAGCCTCACACATTGCAACTGTCCCAGAAGAAAAAAGATAAGAACAAAAAAAATGGCTTTGTGTATAACAAAAAGAAAACAATAAGGAAATCATCTCCCAGCTACTTCTTTATTATTTTGCTTTTACGAGGTTGAGACACTCTGGGGTGTCTAGAGGACAAAATCCTAGCAGACAGAAGATAACAGGGAGCACACAATGCACTGTAAAGCTGCTGCTGTAAAATGGAATACCAGATCTCTGGCACAGCCACATGCTCTATGTGACAGACTACACCTAAATGCTCAGATGGCGAGATAAGGCCAGATGGATGTGATTACACATGCTCAGGCCCTCTGATTTGCCAATAGCCACCCAAGGAGGCATCACTTCCGTGCATGGAATTTGTGCACAATTTACGTTTGTACCCAGGGGCAAGGCAGGTTAATAAGGCCAAGAAGGAGGGGAGCCCGTGGGAGGGGGTAATAACTGGGGAGGACTTCATAGCATCAACCCGGGGGGAAAGGGAGGAGGGCTGAGGATGGAGGGTGTTCCCTCCTGCTTGTGCCTGTGTGTTAAGTGGCAGGAGAAATTTTGAAAGCTGCTGTGAGGAGGAGCTAGTGACTGGGTTTGGGGTGTTTTGTACCTCATTCTCCCCACTTGTAGGAAAACCTCTTTACATTCAGAGGTCACTGGCTGGGAAGGAGGAAGACTGACCAGAGGACAAGAGGAAAACAATTCTCTTGCTGCTCCTCCTGACATTTATCACTTGCTTCCTGTCTCTCTTCCAAAGCCAGCTTAGCTGTGCCAAGGTGGCTGCAGAACATCTTGACAAGTGCCAGCATCTGCTTAGCAGCCCTGTGCATCACAGGTTACCCCATTATCTGGTCACCGTCCCTGGCCATTGGGACCGCTTCTGATGGCTGTGGCCTCCGCTGCCCCAGGGAGCATCTTCTGTAAGCAGCTCCTTTTCTCTCTCTTGGTGAGTAACAACCCAAGGATTAGGGACCCAAGCATGTCACTACCCGCTTCCTGCCTCCAGTTTGGGCTTGAAAGAGAAAAGGTGGGGATGGAAGGCAGGGAAGATAGACTGGGAAAACAAAGCTCGGCTGAGAAAAATTCAGAGAAGAGAGGAGAGGCTTGTGGTCCAGGATGGGGCGTGTTTAGCTTACCCTTCAAGCATCCACTGCCAGGATATTAAAGTTTTTTCAAGGGAATCTCTTGTTCTGTCTTGTTGTGGTGTTTTTCTAAGGAGTAATGGAATAAATTCAGTCCTTAGGCATTTGGCCCAGAAGTTTCTGAAGTTTATTTTGTCATTAAATAAGCTCATGCATTTAACATGCTTCCTACCACTGAGCTGCATGAACTGGAAAAGGATTGGTAGGGGGGGAAGATATGAATTATTTAGGACTTTCTTTGTTTACCCAGGAAGAGTTAAGAGAAAGGCACAACTCCTTGTTAAGCAAGCAGCTTAACTCAGGAAAAATTATAAAGCAAAATGTGACAGTTATTGAAGATATCATTAACCTTCTTTCCACTTGACTTTTTAATAGTTTACAACTGTTTAAGATTCTATGTTTTCTTTGAGGGGAAGGGAGGAGTTGTCCTATATTTCCATTCAGCATTTCTGAACTGAGGATTTCTTTTTTCATTATTTTATCAAAATATTTTATTTCAATATATATTTTACAGATGTGAAGTTTGTGCTATGTAAATATTTTCTCCATATAAATAATATGATTCAGGGTTGATGGTGAACTCCTCACTCTGTTACAGCTTGTGGGGAAGAGAACTCAGAGAACATCTTGAGTTAGTATTAGTTAGGTAAAATGTGGTGGAAGATTTCCAAGGGATTTCACCCATTTTGGGGTGACGTTGGTTTACTCCTTGCCTGGTATCTTTTGATTTATTTTGTGCCTATTTATCCTTGACTAAAAAGGTGTCTGACCACAACTTCTCCAAACCATTTACCCACTGAACTAACCTGAAGAGACCACTAATGACTAGAAACCTCCTTGACTCTGCCTACAGACAGGAAATCACTGTAGTGGGATATTCGGACCCAGGAAGGAAGATGGAGTGGGAAAGGGAATGTGGATGCATCATGTGACAATGTCACACACACCCACACACACACACACACACACACATAGGTATATGTATAATTATATGCATGTGTGTGCATAAATATACACAAAATGTGCTCTTTCCATATGCTACATTTATATTACTTTTAGACCACTACTAACATAAGGTCTTATCCTCAGAATGTTCTTTAGATATAATTTAGTGCTTTGCTTTACATTTAAAAAGTCAAATAAGAATGTCTCATGTTTTAATACATGGTTACACAAAGTCAAACTGAATACATATGTGCCTTTTAAAATTCCTGCTTTTCCTATTGTCTGCCTAACAGAGATCTGTAAAATTAGAGTGTATTTAAATAGGCTGCTGCAATATATCAAACAGACTTCAGTTGAATTACAAAGGAAATGCACATCTTTGAATGTTAATATCTATTTCTTTTTTCCCCTGCACAGAAAATCTATCCCATAATTCTAGAAATATGTTTTCCAAGAAAAGTTGATCATAAAAATTGATCTATATGGTTCTGGGAAATCTCACTGACTTAAAAAATCAAAATGCATTCTTTTTATAAGGAGAAATCAAATAAAAACAAAGTGCCAAGAAAGGAAGAAAAATGTTTTGAACTTATAGAAACCTTCAAACTGATTTTTTTTCAGATAATATCCATCTTCTTTGAACTACCTAGGTTTTTAAAACAATAGCTGTATATTGAATTTAATTTGAAATCTTTACCCATTTGAAATATATGTTTTGAAATATATTTCTTTTTAGACTAGTTGTGTGATTTGAGTCTTTGAAGTTCTTGCCTAGATGGTCTGAAAAAGCCATTTGAGAACAGAGAATGTTTGGGAACTCTTTTGTTTATAAGGTTAAAAAAGGTCTCAAATATTTTTTCAGTTCAACAACTATACCCTCAAATAGGGGAAATGATGACCTGAGAACTAGTACAGTCATGTGGTTATTGAGTTCTGAAGCTAGGTACTTTCTTGAGGCTAAGGAATCTGAATGTCATTGATGAGTGTTTTAGAGGCAATCAACTCTGTAAAAATCAATGGATTGTAACACAATTTTTTACTATTACACAATTTGATACTGTTATTACCGTTCACTTAATTTGTCCATTGATATTCAATGACTGTGGCACCCCCAAAGTCATTCTTTCTTGGATACTTTAAAAATGATATGAAAAAAGGAAGGATTAAAAGTTAATTTGTTTCCAAAATTGACAGTATTTTTATCACTAAGAAAAAAACTGTAATGTGAAAATGTGTTTTAAAATGTAATTCCTGATTTTTTTTTCTTTCTTTTGAGGTTCTGGTATTATTTTGCAATGCTTGCCAGAAAGTTTCTTTTCAAGTTCCTTCTCATCTTCAGGCTGAAACCCTTGTAGGCAAAGGTGAGAAACCTTTCTGAGAATTTAATAGTTGTAACTTGTTACAGTTAGCTTTAGGCTTCTCTTGTAAAGCTTGGGATAAAAGCCATATAGTAGCTAGCTGGCATTAAATTGGTCATAAAATAAAAGATAGGGTACTTGTTTTTTTTGTGGTGATTAAAAATAATTAAAATAACAGTTACTGGTATACCTTTTTTGCCAAAAAAAATTAGCAAACACCAGAAAGTTAAGTTATTTTAGTCCTAACAAATCTAGGCACCAAAGCCAGAAGTACATTTTAATTTATACCAACTAATCTGCTATTAATGCCAACTTTCTTTAATTGATAAGACATGAAGTAATAAGTTTGAGTTTAATGTTCCAAATAAAATTTGTACTTGAGGCTAAAAACAACAAACAAGTATCCACAAAGAATTTATATGATCTATTTCACAGCACTGAGTTTAACTTCAAAAGAAAAGATTATTTGCAACATTAGTGAAAAATATTGCTTAAGAATCAACTTGTTGCAATATAGTCTTAACTATCAAAGATTTATTGCAAAATCTACTGACATCATACAGTTATCATATCTGTGATATAAAACAAATTTATGTATGTATATGTATCTTTATCTATTGTCTATTCATCTATCATCTAGAGAAGTTTGACTCGAAATGGGGTCATATCCCCATTCTAAGTTGAATATATTCTAAATGAAAAATGCATTTAATACACCTAAGCTACCAAACAGCCTATCTTAGCAACACAGTCCAGCAGTTGTTTCCATTCCTGATCACAAGGCTCTCTAACCACTACTATTCACTGCCCCTGCCTGGCATCCAGAGACGGGATCCTACCACATATCACTAACTGAAAAAAGATCAAAATTAAAATTCAAAATACAGTTTTCTTTCTTTTTTTTAAGAGAGAGGGACAGAGAAAGAGAGAGAGAGAGAGAGAATCAATTTTATTTAGTTTTTCATGTGGCTTTCGTTGCTCAGACACTTTGTTGTGTACGTGGTGCTGGGGTTTGAACCTGAGTCCCCACACATGCCCAGCAAGCGCTGTAACCGCCAAACCACTGCTCCAGCCCCCAAAGTGCAGTTTTCATTGAGCATGTATTGCAAAAGCACCATCACAAAGTTAAGCACCATCTGTGCATACAACTCCAAACCTAGGAGTGAGTGATGAAGCAGAAATAGACTAAATCGAGATACACCAAGAAGATTGTTCACTTCTTAAGTTAATTTATGATGAAAGCAATGGGGAATCTTACTTCACTAATTTAATTATTTAATTTTCATGGCCCCTACATTTCAGAATAGCAGATGCTCACTGGTAACCACCCTTTCTGCTTCTCATGTATTAGCTTGCAGCTGTCATTCCTGTAGAACTTGTTCTATTCCTGCTTCACCTGACAAATTGCTCTGAAATTTCGTCTCTGCAGTGAATCTGGAGGAGTGTCTCAAGACAGCCAGGCAAATCCAGTCCAGCGACCCTGCCTTTAGAATTCTGGACGATGGCTCCATTTACACAACACGTGACCTCCTTTTGTCTTCTGAAGGGAAGACGTTTTCCATTTTACTCTCAGACAGTCTGAGGCAGGAACAAAAAGAGATAGCAGTTGAAGTGTCAACAAGAGGACAAAAGGTATAACAGACAAGGATTTAAGTCGCTTCATGTGCTTGTGTTGTTATGAGAGTCCTTCATTTCATATAATTCCTTTCCGATTAAAATCGCTGTCCTTGAATGGTCATTTTCTGTCTTTTCCATTTTAAATTAATATAAAGAAAGATTAGACTGTTCAGGAGTGCTACAGCTATTTACACAGTGGTATAACACCATCGACTCTACAGCCAGGGAGCAAAGTCAGGGGATCAAAGGTTTCAGTGGGTGTTTTGAGGTGTGGTTATGAGAAATAGCAACCTGAAGAACAGGGACAGGGGAAGGTGTTTCAAGCTGGAGGCAGGGTGAAGTAGCCTGGAGATGAGACACCCCCCCACACACACCCTGTGTGGCTTCTTCCCAACCAACTGTGGGCTTGATTTTCTCTCTTGAAAGTGGAAAACAGATGGTCTAAAAATCACTCCCTTCTTAGTAGACGATTCCACAGGATCACTTTCTTCAGAGAGTGGAGGTGTGGTCAGGCCACAGGATTGGTGTGAGTGTCTCGGATCTAGGTTCATTTTCTTTTAGGGAGGACTGGTCCTGGGAGTGAGGAGGGAGAAAGCTACTGGAATTCACACCTCACTTTACACAACCTCAACACAATGATTTTGGTCTTATGAAAATAGTTTATCAGTAAATGACTCAATTCATATGTGGATTTCCCAATTAAACTCTTTTTGGTTACAAGAACTCTTCTCACTGAATTTAAAATGTGATTTAGGTTTAACAAAACATGTTTAATCTTGGTGAAGAATCCCCACATTACATAAAAGAAAAGGTACTTGGACAAATGTTACCCAAGGGATAGGTATAAATATGCTTATACTATGGACAGGGTTCAATCATATCTGAATGGTACCATTCTCATGAAATAAAATCAGCTCCTAAATATTTGTTAATGGATCATCTATTTTTAGGGGTATCTAGAACACCTCAAAGTGATGTTTTTCAAATGCTCTATAATCTCTGATTCACCCAGAATACTATGCTAGACTTTTTAGCATTTGTGTACTGAGGGTACGCCTATGAATTTCTGATTGTCAACTGGTTAAATTAGAAAATAGGTGGAACTAGGGAATATACTGAAGTCTACGATATTATTTTGTGTGTGTTATTACAGAAAAATAGAAATGCTTTAAAGATCATCCATCATATTGTATGATATGGTTCATATGTATGAACCTTATTCATTTTTTCCATGCTGATATATATAAGCAAAGTGTAGTCAATGCTTTACTTCTTTGTCATCAAATGTAGGCTCCAAAGAAAAAACACACCAAAGGCACAGTCCTAAAGCGGAGTAAGAGAAAATGGGCTCCTATTCCGTGTTCCCTGATGGAGAACTCATTAGGTCCTTTCCCGCAACATGTTCAGCAGGTGCGTTTCAACTTATTCCATTTAATATGTTAAAGGTTTTTTTGTTGTTGAAACTTTCCATTTGAAAGTTGCATAGTATATTGAATCAGGGTTTTAAACTATTGATAGTGATAAAATCATTTTTTTTCATCAGAGATGGGGGTCACATAGAAGTGACCCAAAATATTTTATTGCTTTCCTTCAGAAATCATATTTAAACAGTGAGAATTAGGTTTTATATTTTTAACTTCTTATGTCCATAGTTTGCATCCCAAATGGTATATTAGACATTTTAGAACTTAAGTATGACTATAAAGTTTGCATAAATCAACTCCTGCTTAAATTAATATTTATCCTCCAAAAAATGGCCATTCTCTTTATTAAGTAAGGTTTCGTCACTACAACATAGTGGAAATGCAAGGATCAGACCATTATGAAATTATGAGATTTTTGAAGAATTTATTGTGCAAAGTTGAATTACTTTGCCAATATTTTTGGTCACATAATTTTCAATTCCAAATAATTCAGACTCTCTGGAAGTGTTACTATACTTTATGTAGAAATAAGAATAAGTGCATTCGAATTGTAAAGGCACATTATTCCACAAATTTTGTAGCTATTCAGATGATAAAATAATTTAAGATGAAATAAGTGATAGAATCTATACTTTTCACATTTCTGAATGCAAATAAGAATTTGGAAAACAAGTGAGATGCTTGATAGATAAGCAGAGAAAAACAAAGAACAGGTGAGTAAGAAAGAAAGCAAGTGACAGAAAATAAATTCACAAAAGGTACATTGAAGGTATTGATCAGAACATTTCTGATCTGTTTCTAAATTATCACTTATTGTTATAGATCCAGTCTGATGCTGCACAGAATTACACCATCTTTTACTCCATAAGTGGCCCAGGAGTGGACAAAGAGCCCTTCAATTTGTTCTACATAGAGAAAGACACTGGGGATATCTTTTGTACTCGGAGCATTGACCGTGAGCAGTACGATCAGTTTTTGGTAGGATTACTGAAATATTTATTCAGAATTATATCTTCATTACTACTTTAGTAATATTGTAGACATTGCATTTTTATCAAACAGCCAAATATGTGATTAAATATTTGCAATATTATTAATTTTATACATAAATATCAAATTCCTCTCTGTGCCATTATTAAAATGAGACAGTAGATAAAACGAAAGAAGGAAAGTTGGAGGAAGGTATAGAAAATATCAAGAGGGCATTTTAAAGAGTAGATTTTGTTCTGTAGAATTCTAAAGAACTGGCAATGAATTTTATTGAGTTCAAATTTCATTGTAATAAAATACTTTGATTATTCTCAACCAGCATTGTATGTTGTAAATCATATAACAGTTGGAAAAAAAGGCAAAAAAAAAAAAAATGATAGTTGGGTCTCTGCCCAGAAATCCTGAGCTACTTGTCCTGGGCTGGGACCCAGTCATCTAAGGTGATCCTAAATGTATATTTTTGACATTTGGATCCATTCGCTGCCTCAGCCCTCTGCATAGCATGGTGCCTCTTTTCTTTCCTGTGTCTCACTGTTCTTCAATAATGAAATCCTTGGGTACCATTTTATTTCCTTAGTAATCTGGAACAAATTTATCATTCTATATTCTTTTATCTTCTATCTTATCTAAACTTGAATTCTATCTCTTCTGAAAATTAAAGCCTTTTTGGCCTCAAATTTTGCATATCTCTTCATTGTTCTGATGTCTACTCTGATGTAGGAAAGACATTCACAGTGGTATTTTGGGATGATGGTGAATGATACTGATTCACCTCTTATCATTTTGAATTTTAAGAGAGCAAAAAGAAGTTTTTGTTTCGTTTTGCTAAAGTACCGAATGAGAGTTGATGGCCACATATAGGCAGGAGAGGAGTGGAGAACTAAATGTTCCAGAAAACTGCCACCCCAATAGGAAGACCTACTGGTTGAAAGGAAACTAACAATAGCAACAGGAAACCCTGGCTGGAGTGTAGGTTGTCAATAGGGAAGAATGTGAAGTACAAAGCTAGAAAGCTAAGACCACAGAGTGTTAAAGAACTTTTAGTTCATACAAGAGTCCGGACGCTATCCTAAGATGTCCACTAAAGCACTTCACAAGGAGGTGCAAATTTTAAAACAATATAAATTTTCCTTTTTGGGTGGTTCATAATTGTATCATGATACAATTTCTTTATAATTCTATATTCCCTCCCAAGTTTTTTAGATTAAACACATTTTACTCATAATAACATAAAAATTACTTTAAAAGTAGTTTATCCAAGCTCTTATAGAAAAGGTAACCAAAACACTTTTGCAACCACTTTTTTCAGTTTTTGGTTTTGGTGCTGAATATTGAACCCAGGGTTTCATGAATGCTAAGCATGTGCCCCACCATTAAGCTATATCCCCAGCCCCTTTGATTTTTCTTCCCATAAACAAAATAGATAATTGCTAAAGAACAGATTCATTTCTTGCTAACTTTACATCACAGTCGCAAGATTTGAAAATGTAGCATTAGAAGTCAGTGTTGTGGAGAAATAAAAAGTTACCTATTCTGGGGGTTGGGGCAATGTGGTAGAGCACTTGCCTGGTATGCGTGACCATCTGGGTTTGATCCCCAGCACCACATCCACAACTGGGCATCAGGAAAGCAAAACACAAATGAAAAAAATAAATTAAATTGATTCTCTCTCTCTCTCTCACTCTTTAAAACTAACTATTCTGTATGTTACAATATACGTATAATTATCTATTTGCTGTGGGGTCATTTGAATAGAAAAGAGAAGGTGGATGATAGAGACATAAAAATGCTATAATCTCTAGACCTTGGTGACTGACTAATAAGTAAAGCTAATTTAAGAAGAAAAAATTTGATATCTTAGATTTTAATCCTAGTTCATTTTAGAAATGTTTGCAGTAGGAAAATCAGGAAAAACTGTAATAAAAAAACTGAGTTAATATATTTGACTTTGGGCAGGCTTACTTGACCCTTTCAGCGAAAGAAATCAATTTAATACAACTATGATTTATTGAACACTTACTTTGCACAAATCATGAAGGGAAAATGCAAAGATTCAAAGTGAAAAGACATGAAATCCTGGTAGTTGGGGCCAAGATATGTCATTTTGAGATGGGGTTTGGGATATGTAAATGTGTTTATTAGCATTTTGTTAGAAAAATATGTGATCATGATAGAAAAATGAGAACAGGTAGAGTCATCATACAGAGAGAGCTTTGATTGTCTATTCCTCTAAATTTCATTACTTTAAAAGTTTAAAATACTTGTTATTAGCATAAGTGAAAGAAGTCGACATACCTCCTAACAAGTAGAACAGCAAACAGTTAATTCAGGGAACACCTGGAGTTCACGGTGCTTGGCAAGCATGGCACTTGGGGGGAGAATAATAAGAAAAACAAAAATCCCCTAAAGGGAATTGAAGCCATATGGTAGGCATGCACTGTCCTGGTGCCATCTCTTCATTGCATCATTTATCAGTTACAGACACCTTTTTGGATTATTCTTTGAGTGACATATTTTGTCCTACTGCTAGGCTTACTTTTATGTATAATATGTCGTTTGAGGACAAGCCGGAGGCATTCTTCTTTCTTTTAGGTATATGGCTATGCAACAACCGCAGATGGCTACGCACCAGATTATCCACTCCCCTTGTTGTTCAAAGTTGAAGATGATAATGATAATGCCCCGTATTTTGAAAACAAAATGACAGTTTTTAGTGTGCCTGAAAATTGCCGGTCTGGTAAGTTCACATTTTATAATGATATAAGAAGATTAAATGACATCTGGTATTATGATTCAAAATGTTTAATTATTATATTTGGTGCTTTTTTGTATTTCTGATTATATATATTTTTCCATTTGATATTGATATTCCATGACATCCTTATTAAGGGTTATATTGCTCTAAACAAGTTCTCTTAAACCAAATTCATAAAAAAATTCCATACATATTCCCTTTTATATTAGGACTTTATAATTCTGGCAATATTTTCTTGACTCAGTTCTTGCTAGGGCTGGTTGTTGTTGAAGTGGAGTTTGGTCTACATGTGTGGGCTTAGAAATTCCGTAGCGGAGGGAGATGGCTTAATTTTCTGATTGGAAAAAGTCAGATATTCAGTCTAAAAGGGACTAGGCAGGAATCCACAGGGAACATGACACGGGAATTATGAGTGGGTTAAAAACCATTTTTTTCCCAGCAAAATGATAACCTATTATTTTATTAATTCATTGTTTGTGTTTTAAATAATCATTTTGCCTAGGAATATCAGAAATGCTGAATGTAGGGAAAATTCAACTTTCTTTTCTAACTCAGGAAAGTAACAAAGAAAAGTGACATAAAAGAAGTTACAGAAAACTCCATTTTATGGTGCCAAGGAGTATTTTTTAACTCATATTTGAAGTACAAAGACTTTGACTTTTGCACATTACATATACAAATTTTTGTTGAAATCTTACAATATTAGGGCTAATTTTCTAAATTATCTTTATTAATTAACTATTGGATAGTAGCCTTTATTTTATCCTAAACTTATAATCTAGGCCTGGTATGATGGAAATTTTAGGAAAATATGACTTTAGCTTCAATTGAATTCCCTGCTAATGTTTTAATAAATTATGAAAAAAATTAAAAAATGCTAGACTTTTCAAGGATACATAATACATAACCTTCTAGTTTTATAAGATCACACAGTTTTCAAAGGCAAACCTTGTGGGGTTCACTTTGCTGTGCACATTTAGAAGGTTGCTAAATAATACATAAAGTTTCTATCTAGATAGATTAATCCACTTTGGGTTCGAATGTGCAAAAGACACATATTTATTATTATGTGTTTTAGCCATGTACATGTGATCACAAGTGTTAAATAAAACAATATGTAATTGGAAGCTTTATAAAGCTTCAACATATTTTCAAGGACCCAGAAATACTATCATGGCAGGAAAATCCTGATCAGATTTGTAACCACTTATACATTGATTTTCTAGGCCTATCTTCCAAATTGAAAAACATTTTTTTAAATTTGTTTCATGTTATATGAAGCCAAGATTATAACCCAGGTCTACAAAATGACAAAATAACACGGTCTAGTTTATTTTAAAAATCAGCAAGGAATGTTGGCAACTTATGGTTTACTCCATTCTGTGGCCATGCACATATGCACAATACTACCTCTCACAATCAGTGGCTTGCTGAGCCAGCATTCCACAGCCATGTCTGGGCTGTGAAGCTTGTCTAAACAGTATTCAGACTGGTGCATAATGTTTTTTTCCTTCATATATTAATAATTAATTGCATATATTAGTAAGTTGAAAAGTTATTAAAATATAAAAGCATTTGTTTTATGCAAAAATGTGCTATTCCTTTCATTACCATTATTAAGTAAGGCTATAAGGGCTAGAGTGGTGACTCAATGGTTATGGCGCTTGCCTGGCATTTGTGAGAACATGGGTTCAAACTCTAGCACCATGTACAAAACCAAGTGTAGGAGCAACAAAAGCCACATAAAAAATAAATAAAATTGATTCTCTCTCTCTTTAAAAAAAGAAAAGTAAGGCTGTAAAACAGACATGGTATTCAAAGAAAGTCTCAGTCAAAACAAAGCCTATGAACTGGGATAGTATGTCAGAAAGAATTTGAGAACTATGGCTATCAAGGGTAGGGTGGGACCTGTCCTGATACATATAGAATATAAATCCTTTTATTCATAGTAACTACCCAATTGTAGTTCAAGAAGAGGGGCCTGGAGAATTTTTTTTTTTTTAAAGTAACTTATTTTATTTTATTTTATTTATTTATTTATTTATTTATTTTTAAAGAGAGGGACAGTGAGAGAGACAGAGAAAGAGAGAAACAACTTTATTTAGTTTTTCACATGGCCTTAGTTGCTCCAATACTCAGTTGTGTACATGGTGCTGGGGTTTGAACCCGGGTCCTCTTGCTTGCCAGGCAAGCGCCGAAACCCCTGAACCACCGCTCCAGCCCCCCTGGAGAAGTTTTGAAGAACATGTATTCACTCCTTAGATTATCTGTAAAACTTATCTTTTGGAAAATTTACTATAGCAATGCTTTGATTTTATTTTTGCTTGTAGTTATTTATATCAGGATTTTAACTTTATGACAATATTGGATTTATCTAACAGGCACTTCAGTGGGGCAAGTAACTGCCATAGACAATGATGAACCTGGAACCCTACATACTCGTCTGAAATTCAAAATCCTACAACAAACCCCAGATCATCCAAAGCATTTCTCCATACACCCAGATACGGGTGTCATCACTACGACTACACCTTTGTTGGATAGAGAGGTGAGGAACTGATCAACTTCTCCATTATTAAACTACATTTAAGTTGATGATCAACTCCCAAGACAAATTGCATTGTGGCCCCATCCTAAGCGTTCTTATGTGGATTGGAGTTAGGGCTTTTCTGGAGACTTCCTATGTCTCTACAGAGATGTTGGGAAACTGCAAGGTATTAGACAAGATCTCACTTGCTTTCATTTACCTAATGTGATATGTTGTTGCTACAATTGCTTAATTTTGTTTTTGTTTTAAGAAAAGTAATTTTATTTGACTCCCAATATATGTCCTTATTAAAAATTAATAAGCTCCATTTGTCAGATTCACAGACAAATTAAATGAATAATAGTAAGAGTTCCCATGTATCCTCAGCCCCTAACACACAGTCTTCTCTTAATATCTTGCTCCATGGAGATACATTTTAATCAATGAATCTAGATCAACATGTCATTATCACCCAAAGTCCATTGTTTATTAAGCTCACTCTTGCTGCTCTATATTCCATGGGTTTGGACAAATCTGTAGGGACGTGTGTCCATCAGTGGAGTAGTTTCATTGCCCTTGAAGTCTTTTGTGCTCCTCCTATTCATCTCTTCCTCCCTCTTCACCCCTGGAAAGCACCTCCCCTTTTTACTGTCTCTGTAACTTTTTCCTTTTCTAGAATGTCATGGAGTTGGAATCATAGTTTGTGGACTTCTCAAATTGGTTTCATTTTCTTAATAATTCACATTTAAGTTTCTTCCATATCTTTTATGCTTAATAGCCTATTTCTTTTTAGCAATGAGTAATATTCCATTATTTGAATACACCAGTTTATTTATCCATTTACTCACTATAGGGAATCTTGGTTTCTTTCAAGTTTTAGCAATTCCGAATAAAGTAGCTTTAAATTTTGAAATGTTACGTTACATACATCAGCTTCCCATTGTACTGATGAGTCAATCTCTTTATGGTGTCCTTTTACAAAATTGTGTTTAGGGCTAATATTGTACCTCATGTGCTTAGCCCACGCAAGACAGTGGGTTCAGTCTATAGCATCTAAACAAATAAATATGTGTGTGTGTATATAATTTGAATATGAATATTTGTAAAATAATCAAAGCAGCAACAGTGGTTCTGGTAATGATAAGTTATAGGAAGTAGAAATGTTCATCCATGTACCCTTTTCATTTTCTCCAGAAATGTGATACTTACAAGTTAGTAATGGAAGTGCGAGACATGGGAGGTCAACCATTTGGCTTGTTTAGTACAGGAACAATCACTATTTCACTCGAGGATGAAAATGACAATGCACCGTATTTCACAGAAACATCTGTGAGTATATCTCTGTATTCATCGGTTTAGATTCATTTACGTTTTCAAAAAACAAATCTGGAACTTGGTAGCTCTGTGAGTTCATGCACTTTGGCTTAAAAAACAAAGAGAAAAACATGATCTTTGTAAAAATAATTGAAGCACCACTTGTTTCTGAATGCTAGGGAAATAACCATGTTCTTGGTTACCTGAGAGCTTTGTACCCTTATGGTGGTTCACATGTTCAGTGTTTCCTTGATTGCTAAGCTTCAGTATCTCGTTACCTGGATTTAAATTCTATAATAAGAGGATGAAGAAGAGTCCTTTACCTTTCAAGGTCTTAAGGTAAAAAAAGGATCTAGCTTTATATCTTCTGCAGGATTCAGTACAACCTGGTCCGCTACCCAAAACAGATTTTCCTCTGTCACATTTGAGCAGATTTTCCTTAGGCAGTAAACAATGTAAGATATATAAATACAGATATAGATATAGACGGATAGATATACATGCATATATATGATATATGTATATTTACATTTAGGAGGAAAGAGGTTAGCTATACATTAAACTTGTGAATTATTTCCCAACAAATGGGTGTACATTTCCACATCACTTTTTCATTAAACATAATTTTTAGGGTAGAAGACCACATTGCAAAAGCTATGGATTTATAATAAAAAGGCATGCTTTTCAGTATTTTGCAGAGATAGAAGAAAACAGAATTGATGTTGTGATTTTACGAATGACAGTACATGACCAAGATTTGCCCAATACGCCTCACTCAAAGGCTGTGTACACAATCCTACAAGGAAATGAAAATGGAAACTTCAAAATTAGCACAGATCCAAATACAAATGAAGGAATATTGTGTGTTGTCAAGGTAAATAAATAAAATAACCAAGCTATGTTTTAAAGCATTCTAACATCCTTGTGCATTGATATAAAAATAATTAGTACTTCCTTACATATAGGACTAGAACTTTGCAATGGGATGTTGAAATAATTTGGTTTGCAAATCTTTTCCTGTTATTATTTTACCCTCATTTATTTTCTTAGAGGAAAATCATGTCAGGCACAAAACTCATTGTTCCATATATTAGGAAAACCAAGGCAGAGAAATATTGAATATTGCAACAGATATTTACCTTAGAAGAGAGCTTAGACACTCACCTTGGCTTCATTCTGAATCCTGTCCATATCCTTCACTAACCTCTGGCACAGTTATCTTCCATCATGAATTTCTAAAAGCTGACAGATATTCCCAGAATCTTTGTGTAGAAATTGTTTTCCTGATAAGATTTTCATAACATATCCTTTTTGTATTATATTGCATTTTTTCTCTTCTCTTTCTCCCTATACATATTTTTCTTCTAGATTTCTCTTTTGCTTTTTCCTTTATCATTTAATTGTTGTTTGAAGAGCCTTCATGATTGTTCAGTTTAGGATGGAGCAGTTTGATCATAAACTAAACAGATCCAAATTTCTTTGAAAAGATGCTGCTAAGTAATAATACCAATATATCTTTTGACTTAGATACTCAGTAACTGCTGCATTGTAGCCAAATATCATCAAATTATTTTATGTATTAGCTTGGAAAAATCTCAGTTATCACTATAATTTCATATGATCGGGAATGACATAATTTGAATTTTTCACTTACATTAACATTAATATTTCACTTACATTAACATTAACATTTTCACTTTCATTTACATTAATATTTAAATTTTTAATAAAAGAGTGAAGGCAAGATCTCCCAAAAGAAAAATGAGAATAAAAATTGAGTCAAAAATAACAATTTTGCATTTCATAGTATTTATTATTTTAGGAAGCTAATTGTTATTCTTCATATTAGCACCAACTTTTGGTAATATTTTAAATGTGCAAATGTTATTCTCTATGTTAAGAACTTCACATCATAAGTATAAGGCCATATTATATATAAATATTTGACTGATTAAGATTTGTTTATTAAACAGCCATTGAACTATGAACTCAATCGCCAAGTTGTTTTGCAAATTGGAGTACTTAATGAAGCACAATTCTCTAAAGCAGCAAACTCACAAACTCCTCCCACAATGTGTACAACAACTGTCACTGTTAGAATTAAAGACACTGATGAGGGTCCTGAATGCCAGCCACCTGTAAAAGTTATTCAGAGTAAAGATGGCCTTCCAGCAGGCAAAGAACTCCTTGGATACAAAGCATTGGACCCAGAAACACACAGTGGTGAAGGCTTAAGGTAATGTACTTTTCCAAAAGCTCCTTAATTTTTAGTGGGATCTTGTTTCTTCTGGTACTGGAGATTGAACCCAGTGGTATTTTACCCCTGAGTTATATCCTTAGGCCTTTCTGTTTTATTTTTAGACAGACTGTCTCTAAATTGCCCAGGCTGAGTGGAACTTGTATTCTCCCATATCGGCCTCCCGAATTGTAGGGATTACAGGCATATACCATTGTGCCTGACTGTTGGGATGTATACTGATTTCAAATTTAGGAAAGTTACATGTATTTTTCAAAATGACAATTTTTAAGATTATATCTACTTTTTGGGATGATCATTTATATTTTATTTCTGAAAATTAGGTATCAGAAGTTAGGAGATGAAGATAACTGGTTTGAAATTAACGAACACACTGGAGACTTGAAGACTGTAAAAGTATTAGACAGAGAATCGAAATTTGTGAAAAACAACCAGTACAATGTTTCAGTGGTGGCAACAGACGCAGGTGAGTGCCTTTTTCTAGAAATAAATGAACAGGATATGTTTCTAAGAAAACTTTGTATAAAATCTGTTTATTTCTGGATCAAAAGTTAATGCAAGTAATGTTTGCATTAATGTAATCATAAGGTATAATGCAATAAAGCAATGTTTGTTTTATGATTGCTCATTTTATTGGAGTCCACCCAATTTAGGCCTCAGTGTGTTAGTAATGCAGAGCTACAGGGAGTAAATCAGTTCGAAACGATTCAGATTAAAGCATAAACCATGAAAGTTCACAGAAATGCAGGGGCTTGGTGAAAGGAAAAAACTATTTAGAGAGGAAGAAATTAAGGAGCATAAAATATAAAAATTAGCTTTTTCTTTAGAGACAAAAAAACACTGTTTATAAGCATGGTGAGCATGGTACAAGGAAATGAAAGGCAAAGTTTACAGTCATCTATGTACCAGGGTCACAGCTAATCTAGGTGTGCACTGGAAAAAGTAAAGGCAAGATTGTTACAAATTCTAACAGCACTTGTTGTCCTTATTAATTTGTTACTTCTGCTACTGCTTTTATGCATTTAGAGGACTAATAAATGTTTCTGCAAAGACTTAAAAAATCATATGGCAGTATGAAGGATTGTGCTTCTTTGACCTTTGTATGTATATATGTATGTATAGATTTTGTTTTGAAGCTTGCAAATATATCTGGATGATGACCAAGGTATTCTGATAGTTTTCTTAGAATCGAGCTCATGTGCCTGTATTTCTCATACGGATCCTCTGTTAGGCTGATTTACCTGCTTGTCAATCTAGAAAGCATATTGTATTCACTTTCTACCTAAAATATCATTGTCTTTCCTGCTTGAAATTCAGGTCCCTTAAGCTCTTCAAGTCAATGGTAAAATAGCAGTTTCTGTCATGGTGCCCACTAGACTTCATTCAGTTCCTAATACCTATACCTTTTAAGCATTCTAGAACAGAAAATAACATACTAATTATCACATATGATGCATCTTCACTGTGAAAACGATGCTTTCATTGTTTTTCATGTATATTTATTCTCTGAATTATATTAATTATTGGCTCCAGGTTGTTTTTTTTTTTTTTGGTAGACATTCTTTCACTAAGCCTCTAGCATCTCACAGCGAATTTGGCATAGGTTTCTTTTTTAATGCAGGTACTGAAATGTGTCATTTCTCTGTTATTTGAGAGCCCTATGAATCTCCAGGTCTAGTTTATGAAGTTCACTATCAAGAGCTTTACAATTTCAAGGGCCTATTTGGCACTCAGAACAATTGGTTCTAATGCAGAAAACTGAGCTCAAAAACATTACAAAATATTTTGGACTTCTGTAAAAATAATTCTCTTAAAATAACAAATATTGAAGGGTTGTCATGTGTCAATTCATAGGAGGCATATTGTAGCTTCAGTTCTGTAAATATTTTAATGAAGTTAACACAGATGAATTAAAAAAGGTTGGAAATCATAATCTAGAGCTTATATATTATATTAATGTTAATATTATATTATAATTGCTACATTAAAGTACTATATTATATTATTATATAATTGCATTAAATATTATATAATTATGTATCATACACTCTAAGTTTTTAGAGGTGTGCCACATCTGGGGTGATGGGTTAAGAAGGAAGAACCTGAAATCTTTCTAACAATTAAATACGTTATGCATGCTGCTGGCTGCCGCATCATGTGATTGCTTCCAATTACTGAAAAGATTTAAGTAGCAGTGGAGAGCTAGGGCTTTTCAGAGGTCCTCTTATTGAAGCGCGATTGGTTTGAATTTTAGATAGTGCATGTACTTATCAGCTCTGACGCTGTGAAGTTCCCGACTCACTGATAGTTGTCATTTGCTTATGCGCTTTCAAGCTAGACAAATCCAGCTAGTTACCTTTTCATGCTTATTTGAACCATTGTCAGTAGTTACTTATTTTTGGCTCTATTTCCTAGGAATAAGGCAAAAAGTTATCATCAGCCTTTTAGTTTTGGTTTTGACATTTTGTTTTGCTGACATCCAGTTAAACAACACCAAACATCTTTTATTCTTTTTTAATCAGCATGCTCAAAACAGAGACCATGATAGAAAATGGTGTTACGTGATAAATGTTGCTTGAATATAGGACTAACTGAATCTTGATCTGTTTTCCTATGATTGCCATATTCTTGTTAGTTTTGTTTTTTAAGATAGAGGGACAGTGAGAGGAGAGAGAAAGAGAGAATCAATTTTATTTAGTTTTTTCATGTGGCTTTCCTTGCTCAGACACTTCGTTGTGTACGCGGTGCTGGAGTTTGAACCAGCATCCCTGTGCATGCAAGGCAAGCGCCGAAACCACTGAGCCACCGCTCCAGCCCCTTCTTGTTAGTTTTTAAAAGTATGATTCTCTTTATTTTTATATAAAGAGAAATCTGTCTGCTTATATTTAAAAGGTAAATCAGTGCACATCGACCTATGTGTAATGTGTTATTACATTTTTTTTAATTTAGAAAAGCTTCTTTTTAACATTACTCACTTTTTATTAGTTTTTGAAGTTGTCAGTCATATTCAGATCTATTTACAATATTCTGGTAGCCTCAAAATATTTATGTGCCATTGCAGGATTTTTTTTCCCTAATAGTTATAGCTCTCTTTTATTTCTGGATATTTGGAAGCTTGTTTCAGATAGAATAGTTTTAAAATGCAGATATGCAGTTATTATTTTATATCATTAAGAAGTTTTAAGTCATTTTGAACAAATAAATTTTGTCATTATTCAGCAAAAAGAAAGATTTCCTGGAATTATGTGATATAAATTATGGGTTATTTGAAAATAAAAAAGAAAAGTGACATATATTTGAATATGATTTATAGTAGTTCTTTATGGCAACCTCAACATATATGTTTCAATAGATCAGCATTTAATGTAAACACTATGAGGAATTGCATCAAATATTTTTGTTTGTTCTAATTTCAAAATTATGCCATTTATGAAAGTTTATTATTCTTTCAAAATGATAGAATTTGAATGTTTCTAACCTTTATTGTCTCTCAAACACAAATTTGGGGCAGTATGTTTTCCCTTTGGTTTTTGTTTGGCTATGGGTTTTTGTATGTGTGTGTGATGTCTGGGAGCAGCAATTTTATTTACAGTACCCATTGTTTTTATTAAGGAGTCAAGTTGTTGTATAATCATAAATGTGTATAATGTAACAATATGATTCTAAACCACAGTTACCCCCACATTGCCCACACCCCAGTCTCTTGTTTCTTCTATATTGTCCATATATATGTATAAATATATGATGGTGAATTTTCCTGAATTAAATGCTTTCATAAATATTATTTGACTTTGGGGGGGTTAAAGAGTATGTTATATAGTTAATTGTCTTGATCCCTTCCTATCTTCCCTCCCTCTCTCATCTCCCCCTTCCCTCCCCCATCCTCCCTACGAGTCTATGCTTCCCCTATATCATAGATTTATTATGCCCTTGGTGGGTGGAATACATGAGTTTGACTACCTTTTCACCCATTCCTAGGTTTAACTCCAGCATCCACAAATGAGTGAAAACATTCGACCCCCAACTCTCAGGGTTTGGCTAACTTTGCTCAGCATGATTACTTCCATTGACATCCATTTACCTTCAAATGCCAAAATATTGTTGTTTCTAATAGCTGAGTAGAATGCCATTGTGTGTATGTGTGTGTGTGTGTGTGTGTGTGTGTGTGTAATATCAGAGCTTTTGGATTCATTCATCCAGTGAGGGGCATCTGGGTAGATTCCATAATTTATCTATTGTAAATGAGCTCTATGAACATGGATTTTGCTGTGTCTCTGTAATGTGCTGATTCTAACTCCTCTGGGAAAATACCCAGAAGAGGGATAGCTGGGTTGTATGGTGAATCCAACAAATCCAACATTAATTTTTTGAGGAGTCTCCACACTGCTTTCCAGAGTGGCTGTACTAGTCTGCAGTTCCATCAATAATGTGCTAGTGTTCCTATCTCCTGGCAACCCCTCCAACATGTGTTGCTATTTGTACTCTTCATCTTTGCCAGTCTGACTGGAATGAGGTGAAATCTTAAAGTAGTTTTAATGTGCATTTCTCTGATTACTAGTGATTTAGAGCATTTTCTCATACCTTCCTTGGCTTACTCAAATTCCTCTGTTGAGAAGTTTCTGTTTAGCTCTCTGGCCCAATTATTGATTGGATTGCTTGTGTTTTTGATATCCAGTTTTATGAGTTCTTTGTAAATTTTGGACATTAGTCCCCTGTCAGAAGAATCACAGGCCATAATTATCTCCCATTCTGTGGGTTCTCTCTTGACAGTTTTGACTAATTCCTTGGCGGAGCAAAAGCTTTTTAATTTAATGGTTTCCCATTCATTAATTCTTGACTTTAATTCTTTCACTTTGGGAATCTTGTTGAGGAAGTTATTGCCAACTCCCATATGCTGGAGTGTTGATCCTGATTTATCTTCTAGCATTTGTATGGTAGCTGGTTTAATTCCTAGTTCCTTGAACCATTTTGATTTGATTTTTGTTCAAGGTAAGAGATAAGGATCTAATTTCTACTTCCCGCACATGACTCTCCAGTTTGTCCATCAGCATTTGTGAATAGGCTGCCTCTCCTCCATGTTATATGTTGGCCCCCTTTGTCACTGGTCAGATGTTTAAAGATTTGTGGGTTTGTCTCATAGTCTTTTATTTTTTCCATTGGTTGTCATTCCTATTTTCATACCAGTGCCGTGCTGTTTTTGTTGTTTTTTTTTTTTTTTTTTTTGGTACTAGGAATTGAGCCCAGGGGTGCGTAACCACTGAACCACATCTCCAGCCCTTTTTATTTTTAATTTTGAAACAGGGTCTCCCTAAGTTGCTGAGGCTGGCTTTGAATTTGTGATCTTCCTGCCTCAGCTTCCCTAGCAGCTGGGATTATATGCATATGCCACTGGGTCCTGCATGGGCAGTATTTTAATTGGAAATATTTCTTAAGATTTATGTGTGAAGTATTAGGCCAGTAATAGTGGTGATCAGCAGTTGATCAATCAATAATATATTGGTTGAATTAGGGTGAGGACAAGAATTCATATTTTGACTTATTCAATCAATTTTTTTTTCAAGGCAGAGAAACAGAGTGTCCAATGTGGTAGCATTTAGCAACAGTGAGCAAAGAAATACTAGGCAGATCAGTAAGCTCTCAAGATAAATGTGACTCATTGAGTTACATGATCAATATTTATTGTGTCATTCAAGGCATGAGCAAAGTGTCCTGAGAAAACAAAGGAACTATGACTGCATTGACTGTAGAAGTCACAAGTTTTAGGGTTGGAGTGGTGGCTCAGCGGTTAAGGCGCTTGCCTGGCATGCGCGAGTACGCAAGTTCAAATCCCAACACCACGTACATAACAAAGTGTCCCAGGAATGAAAGTCATATGAAAAACTAAGTAGAGATTGCTTCTCTCTCTCTCTCTCTATGTCCCCTCTTTCTTAAAAAAAAAAAAAAAAAGTCACAAGTTTCATGAGGCAGTGGCATTTGAGTAGATTCTTAAAGATAATTAGATTGGGTGGAGGTGTAGCTCAATAATAGCACATACTTAGTGTGCATGAGGCCCTGGGTTCAAATCCACAGTAGAGAAAAAAAATTAATGATAATAGAATTCATCAGGCAAAAAAGAGGAAAAAAGTATCCCTGGTAGTAACAACAGAAAGTACCAAAGCAGACAGGAAGGAAAGCACTTAGAGGGTTTAACCGGAAGTTTTACAAGGTTTGAGCAAAGAACAATGAAGAAAAGGACAAGATACTGAGAAGATAATTAATGACGAAATGTATTTTTATTTTAAGGATGAATATATGCTTAATATAAAGCAAGTGTAGGAAATCAATTTTATTTTCAACAGGTTTTTCTGCAGTGACAGTGGAATCTCAAAACTTTTTGTTTTAAAAAGCACCTGGAAATATCTGACCCAGGTGTCAGTCTTCCAGGAAGAGTGACTTGTCACTATTTCATACTAATGGTGTCTGAGATTTGGGAAGCTAGATGAAAGCAGATGTCAACTATGTATTATACAAACTGTTGAAAATAAAGACATTTCGAGGTGGAGAAAATAACCTTTTTTTCCCTCTCTCTCAGTTGGCCGATCTTGCACTGGAACATTAGTAGTTCTTTTGGAAGATTTTAATGATCACCCACCACAGATTGATAGGGAAGTGACCATTTGTAAGCATGATAAAGATTATGCTGTTCTGGAGCCTCAAGATCAAGATGGGCCTGATAATGGTCCGCCTTTTCACTTCCTTCTGGATAATTCTGCCAACAAACTTTGGACTGTGGAATCAAAGGATGGTAAGGAGTTGTGCTAAATCTTGTAACTGGTAGGGGTTTAAGATGGTTGATGGTTATGATTTTCACTTTAGTTCGTCATTATAAATGCATATGCATTTTAGGAAATTAGATCCTAAAAAAAAAGGAGTATACCTTGCTTTCAAAAATCCATATTTGCAGGGTGTGGTGGTGCAAGCCTGTAATCTCAATGGCTTGGGAGGCTAAGTCAGAAGGATGGTGAGTTCAAAGCTAGCCTTAGCAACATAGTGAGGCCCTAAGTGACTTAGTGAAATCCTGTCTTTAAAAAATAATTAAAAAAAAAGGACTGGGGACATTATTCAGTAGTTAAGTGCCTCTGGATTTAATCCCTAGAACAACAACAACAAAAAAGATATTTATGTAATGCTTAGTCTCTTATTGTAAATATCTTTTAAGAAATATATAAATCCATTGAATAACATGTTAAATATGGGTTAATCTAATGCAAGCATAAAGTAGTATCAATCATTTTTCCTGGTTTACTGTGGAATCAAGATAATTTTTAAGAAAGAAAAATGAACCATTAAGAACAGTGCAGTAGCAGAAGAAAGAGGGGAGGGAGGATGGATGGGGAGGACAGCAGAATGAAATTACCCAGACTGTGTCATGTGATTATACGAACATATCAAAATAAATTCCTTTTTCATATATAATGGCAATACACCAATTAAAAATAAAGCAATAAGAAAAATCCATTAGAGTTTTACTCAAAATTAATTCACTCCCACCTCCAAGAATACCAGGTAGGAATGCTATAAAAAGGTCATACCAATATATATTATTTCTACCTTTTTCTCCTAGGTAAACAAGCTGTTCTTCGTGCAAAGCAAAATCTTGATTATAACTATTATTCTGTGCCTATCCAAATACAAGACAGACATGGTTTAGCTGCAAAACATGTGCTGTCAGTGAGAGTATGTGACTGCACAACTCCATCTGACTGCAGAATGGCTGTTAAAGATGACAGGGACGTTAAACCAGGAAACGTAATACTTGGAAAATGGGCTATCCTTGCCATGGTGTTGGGTTCTGCACTGTTATTGTGTAAGTATTATTATAGAAAATTTGTTAACTGAAGTTGTATCTAATGTTTCTCTTAGTTTTCCATTACTATAACAAAATGTCTAAGATAACAATTTATAAGGAAGAAAGTTTATTTTGGCTGAAAGTTTCAGAGGTTTTAGGCCATGGTCAACAGCTCTGTTGCTTTTGGGTCTGTGCTCTAAAGCATGTGATGGAAGAAAGCTGCCTACCTCGTGGCAGCTAGGAAGCAAAAAGAGACAGTAAGGGCCAGAGCCCCCACATCTCCTTCAAGGGAACTCCAAAGATGGACTTCCTCCCACGGGGCCCCACCTCTTAAAGGTTCCACCGCCTTCTAAGAGCCTTATGAGTTGGAGGGCCAGTCCTTCAACACACGGCCTTTGGGGAATGCTTGATCCATGGCCATTTAGAAAAAATAGATGACAGTTCTTCATATGAGTTACCTATACAGCTTTTGGCACGTGTGCCTTTTTAAAGTTCTTGTCCTTCTTTGTGACTTGGGGTTCTAAGTCACAGGAGAAACATCAATAATAGCAGGTTAAAACTTTTAAAATGAATTCCTGAGGCCTTAGCCTCAGTTCTTCAATAATGAGCTGTGAGACATTATGTAAAACATTTCTTCTTTCAACTCACGTTTTCATATGTAGAATGAAGAAAAGAGCTCTTATTAATCTAAGACAGAGATGGTACAGACAAGCGCATTTCATAAATGTTCTGCTCTAAATTTTATGACTGGAGGTGACCTCAATTTGTGGAATGAATTTTTAAAAGCTGTGCAAAGAAACTTTAAAAAAAATCTTACAATCGGTTATTTAACATATGCTAGAATGAAAAAATTACTATTTTAATTCAATCTCTTTATTTTTTTAGGTATTATGTTTACATGTTTCTGTGTTACTGCTAAGAGAAAGGTGAAGAAATGTTTTCCAGAAGATGTGGCCCAGCAAAATTTGATTGTATCAAATACTGAAGGACCTGGGGAGGAAGTGATGGTAAATCAGATTTAACTTCCCGTGGGCTTCTGTGGTGATTCAGTGATGCTGGCTTGATTATTAATAATAATGGCAAAATTAACAACCTGTAATGTTTATTGAGCACAGTGCCAAACAGAGTTCCAAGTTCCCTGATTTCATTCATTTAAGCTTCAGAAGCTCATTGAATTAGTTTCAAAGGGCTGCATAACAAACTGACTTAAAGAGTAGAAATTTTTGTCTTGCTGTTTTGGAGGCTACAGATGGGAGATAAGGGTGTTGGCCGGGCAATGTCCCCTCTCAAGACACCAGGGAAGGACCTGTTCAGACTCTCTCCTAGCTTCTTGTAGTTCCTTGGCTTATGGCAACATAAATCTTGACATGACATTCTCCCTGTACATGTGCCTCTGCCTAGATCTCCCCTTTTTGTAATGACATTGGTCATGACAGATTAGAGACTCACCTAACCTGGAATAACTTCTTCTTAACTTATGCAATTATACCTACAATGATCCTATTTCCACATAAAGTCACATTCTGAGGTCCTGGAGGTTTTAGGGGACCTGTTTTAACCCATAAAACCTATGATATGGCTATTATAATCCTGATTTGAAGCAACTGAGGTACAGCGGGGAAGTGATATTTCTGTGTTGGGAAAGAAATAAAAGTGAACTGTTAGTTTCAGTTTGATTCATTCTTTTTATAACCTTCACTTTATTTTTAGGAAGCAAATATTAGGATCCCTACACAGATATCCAACATATGTGACACCAGCATGTCTGTTGGTACTCTTGGTGGCCAGGGAATGAAGACGCAGCAAAGTTTCGAGATGGTCAAAGGAGGCTACACGTTGGAGTCCAACAAAGGAGGAGGCCAGCACACCCTGGAGTCTGGCAAGGGACCGGGACAGGGAGCAGCAGACACTGGCAGATATGCGTACACGGACTGGCAGAGTTTCACCCAACCTCGGCTTGGCGAAGTAAGTCCTGATGTCATCCGGTTCTCATGACATGAATGCTAGACATTATTCATGAATCAGGATTTCCCCCAGATTTTACTCCTCATACACCTGGAACACATCACCTTTCCGAAGTTGAAGGAATTATAACAGATATGAATGTCAGGTTGAAACCCAAAAAGTAAAACAATCTTACAATTTTAAAAATATAATTTACAAAACTTTATCTAGGAGTGGCATATGTGGGTATGTTTAGGAAGATTAAAAGACTGGTATCTTTTTTTCCTAAAAATTACTAGAAAAAAATCTGGAGTTAAATATGTGTTATAGGGTAATAAATAGGTCATGAATTACAAACATTTGTCAGTATTTTTGAGTTCCGCATGTAGTTAGGAAGTCCTAGCTATCAAAACAAAATGGGTAGATTGTGAAACTTTGTTTTGGATTTTATTTTATTACTTTGGTTGTCTTGGGTTCAGATTAGTAAGTGTAGGTTGATATCAGCAAGTATAGTATATTACCCTAGTATACTATAATAATATCTCATAAGAATCCTATCCTATCTTGGTCTTCCCTACGTATGTAAAGAAATTACAGAGGTAAATTTCAACTATACACTTTTTATGTTCAAGTGGGAAATTCTAAGTCATGTGATGTATGTGTAGCCTTAATTTTATAAATGTGTTCACTGGGAACATTTATTGATTTGCTATATTTTAAGAATGAATATAATATAGACCAATTATGTGCATTTTTTATATGTAGGAATCCATTAGAGGACACACTCTGATTAAAAATTAAACAGTAAAAGGTAAATCAAAGACATCATTTTTATGCTACTATGTTTAGGTGTTTTTTAAAAAAATATAATAAAATGTGCTCTTTCTCAAAACAGAAGGTGTACCTTTGTGGACAAGATGAGGAACATAAACATTCGGAAGACTACGTTCGTTCCTATAATTATGAAGGCAAAGGGTCTATGGCCGGCTCGGTAGGCTGCTGCAGTGATCGGCAGGAAGAAGAAGGACTGGAGTTTCTAGATAACCTGGAACCCAAATTTAGGACATTGGCAAAGACATGCGTAAAGAAATAAATGTTCCTCTTGATAGAGTAACATCTACAAATGCATTTGTAAAGGTTTGTTGAATGTCAAATGATAGCAGCATCTGCTAACGATTTTGTTTATTGGAGGGAAACTTCAAGTCGTGTAGACAAGGGTACTGTCACTATGAGGCTCCCCTAAATTCTCCTTGTCTGAACTTTCATGTTCTCTAGAAATAAAGTTTTGTTGTTTATTTTCTTTTATATGCATGTATATGTTGCCCCTTCTGGACTGTGCTGTGTGCATTCTGGCACCTTCTACAGTGCTTGAAACATGCTACTTTACGTGCTACAGAAGACTGTGGGAAAGTTGGGTATTATGGAAGCTAATCAGAAATGAGTTTTCTTTTTTGATGTAAGAATTAAATATTTTCTTCAACAACTTGGGGAGAATTATACTTTTACAAACATTTTCTTTAGTGCCAAAGAATTGTTTGCTTTTTCTCTGCATGGTTTAAGGATTTTTAAATAATCTTGGGTTCAGCCTTCTGCTTGGTTATAGAAGTGACTTTCTCTATATGAATGTGTTCACTGTTCCACCCCTTAGGGGTGTTGTTCCTAGCACTGTCTTCTTTCGGAGACTTCAGGGCTTAGTGCTTGGATCTCTGTCCTTATTGGGGTGTCATAAGGTTCCTATAGCTCTAGGATTGTTGGACAACTCACAGCAACTTCAGCTGCAGAGATTTGCCAAGAAACACACGAGAGGATTTCCATGAATGATTTCCAACCCTGATGCCCAAGGATTGGCTTTGACTCACAAATGTGTTCCGTTTGTCCAACATGATATATATTAACTTTAAAAATATATGAATACCTTGGCAAGAACATCTGCAACCTAGTTTGACACAGACCCACCATCTCTGTGGCTTTCACCCTGCACCTTCAAGTATTTGCAGAAACCCTGGAGGCATTAAACTGCAGACTTGATGACAGGGCTTAGCACTTTGAATATGCCAAAAATGGAGTTGGCATTCATACTGGAACTTGATGCTCATTCTGCATTGGTAATTACTTTAGATAATAGAAAATCAGAAATACTTTTCAGCTTTATATGTCATAATATTAAAATCTATTACAACAACACTGACAAAAATTTGTTGAATGATAGATAAATGAATAAACACATAGGTAAATAAATTATTTTGAAGGTATATTACTAGAATATTATATTTTATTAATTTAGAGAGAAGCTACATATTTAAGTAATATTTTATTAGTAATTTGTGGCAAATTTTGAACCTATAAATAGTAGTAATATATACCGGATCATAATTTTTTATCCAAACAAAAGTTTATCAAAAATCTATTAATTATCTATTAAAATGAGTGATTATTTCTTTTACATATTGTGAGTGGTCCCTTATTCTCAGTTTCTTAGGAAAGGTGCTTTATGAAACAAAACTGAACATTGGAACAAAAGAAAAATGTAGTTTTAATAAGTCAGATTTGACTTACAAGGTGTCCAGAATGTGTGATTTTTTAATAACCATTATAAGACAATCTGAGGGATAATGTGATTTTCATTTCTTGATGTACATATTACTCTGATAAAGATATGAGTTTAAAAAATTTTAAGTGTGGTATTATAAATTTGGAAATAGATCATAGTATTGTGAGTTATATTTTTTGAATGCAGGTATAGAATGTTCTCTGAGGAATTAAAAATTATGAGCTAGACTTTAACTTGCATGTGTTTGTCTTCATAATTCTCTTGTACTTGCTTAAGTATGGAGGAGAAAATTTGCAACTCAATATAAAAGTACAATTACTAACCGCAGGTGAATTTCTCAGTCAGCAGGAGAAGACACTCTAAAAGTGTTAGAAGAATTATTAGAAAACGTGGGAAATGAATTTGTATTAAGGAGTTTGGGCTTTTAAAAATACTATTAAGATTTATTTTACAGCCAGGCACAAGGGTGCACATCTGTAATCCCAAGTACTGGGAAGTCTAAGGCAGGAGGATCAAGAGTTTTAGACCAGATTCAGCAACTTAGAGAAGAGACCCTGTTTGAAACAAAAAAAATTAAAAGAATCGGAGATGTAGTTCAACGACAACCAGGGTTTCAGTCCCTAGTTAAAAACAAACAGCAACAACAAAAAACTCTCACAGAGAACCTATAACTGTTGTTTGACTTATTAAGGTAATCCAAAACCATTTCCTGATTACAAATTGAATGTTAATTGTGAGTGGTGAAATTTGTGAACTTCCACCAGACTGTTTATTAATTTAGCTAATTAATAAAATACTATATTTCATATAAGCTGTCAATTAATTATCAATTTGTAAGTTAATAATTAAAAGTTGTTTTTCTATATTTAAATCTATAGTGAGGGAAAAATCCAATTGTCCTTATCTTCATTTAGATTTCAAATATTTCATGTAAAGCAATTTCATAAGAACTCCAAGATCAATGAAAATTGGTCAATGTAATTTTTATAAATGAGCTTCATTAAATACTTCCTAATCTTGAATTTTTAATTCCTCCTGAGTTTATTAAAAGTATTCCATAAAACTTGATATATGTGCATTTGTTTACTGGTAGAAAATTCCCATGATATGCTGTTGGGAAAATGCTTAAAATAGATGTTTTAGAGTTGAGAATTTCCTTGATCCCTTTCATAGTGTGTTAGTTATAAAAGTCTGTACTCATTGAGAATTTTAACTATGTGACTGCATTCCTCTAGCCTCTTTTACTTCTAATAAATCTGAAAGGACATTGTGTTTGGTCAGAAAATGCTGCTGTCTTTCTACTTGGGTAGGGTTAGGAAAGAAGAGGTGTATCAGGAGAGATGTAGTGGGAGAAAGCGTTATTAAGAATGGATATGATACTCTTGCATTAGGTATAATGGGTATAATGCATATTTTACAGGGCTCAATAAAATTGAGTATGCTTTTTAAGACTCTTGGAATAGATATTGTTTGGATAAGCGATAAAAATGACACCTCAAATCTTTACTACCAACAATATGATAAAAACTACTTTCAAACAATATATATATGTATATATATAGCAAGCATATAAATATTATGCAAACGTGGGAAGTACATTCACAATAATGATTTTATAAAAAAAATGAATTTAAAGTCTTTACTTCTTAAGCTAAGTTTTTGATTGATGAAAATAAAAACTCCTTTGATCAAACAATTAACAGAGTTAGATATCATTTATTCTCTAATTTAAAAAAAATACACCTAAAAATAAGTACGGTTTTCCTTTGGTCTGCATTTTTCCTGAGAATACACAGGATTTAATAAAAGCTTAATTTAATTGTCAGAGTGCAACAGTTGATATCTGTGATTGTGGAGTTTTATTGCTCATGTTTTAGGAATTTTTAAATGATGCAACAATTATGAATACTAAAATGAAATTTCAATTCTTCATTTGAGGTACATGAGGTTGTTTTATCAAGAACTCACACTTAAAATTGATGTAGAGTTGTTTTGTACCAGGATAAAGTTCAAGAAAATTTAAACAAAACTAAACACCCTAATTCAAAGTGGAAATAAAAGGATTTCCTTTTATTTAGAGAGAATTAGGAATGAAGGCATAATTAAGGGGTGGATGACAGCTCCGTCTCCCTTATTAAAATCCAAGTCCACGAAGACATTCCATGCACCGTACGTGTCCCATAAGAATGTGTTGTTCTAGATCTACCACATTTCTCTTCTTAGAGAGCCATAGCTTTTTTAAAAAATTAAATTCATGTTGTGATTTAATTCAAGGCCTCACTCCCTGCCACCAAGCTATCACACTGATCTACCAGCCTGAACTACACCCTCAGCTCCCACACTAAAATTCTAAATCACTGAATCTGGACATGTGATTCCTCGACCAAAAGGATCAGCCGTCTCCCCAGCCTGCCCTGTGTGTTAAAAATACAAATTTTTGGATCCCTAGCCCATACTTACTGCACTGGAACTCCAGTTTATCCCATTATACTCTAAAAGCTTTATGTGTGTGTGGATATAGCTGACTTCCAATAACACTGTTAGAAAAGTTGTTTGTATTAAGTAAGTAAATTCTGTTAAGATTGTTTCTTTCTTTTTGTTTCTGAGAAATCATGCAGAAAAACCACATTGATTTAAAAACTGTAATGTTTTACAATATCAATAATTTAAATTTAAATTAATATTTCAATTCACATTTTAAATTATAATATTTAAATGTAATATTAATTTAGCATTATACAAGTGACTATTGTTAAATATGCAATATAAATATGTGATCTGACATAAGTAATAATTATTAAACATGAAATATTATTATACTAAATATTAATTTAATGATAATATCTTAATATCAAATACATTCATAATTAAACATCAAGAGGACGCTTACCCCTGACAAACACATGTCTCTTGGTATTTTATGGGACCTATTGCAGTGACTCCTAGCTATCTACCAATTGTCTCTTCACCTTATTCTTTTTTAAAGGTGGAGCTCTGGTTTCGTTAAGAGTGGCTATGTGCCTAGCTAAGAGACCATTATTTCCCAACCCCTTGAACTAAATGTGATCTTGTTCTAAATGAGAAGTGAAAATGTGCATGAGACTTCTGGATAAGTGTCTGTAAGGGAACTGATTCAGGTGGAATACATTTTTTTTCCTGCTTCCCCAACTATTTCATGATATCTGAAACATAGATGTAATTGCTGGTGCTCAGGCAACCATTTTGTGAGCTTCAGATTAGAAGCCACCTGCCTGGGACTTCCATGCCTTTATTTGCTCATGTGAGTGAATAGACCTTTGTGTATTTAAGGCATAAAATTGTAGAGTTTTTGTTATAAATAACTGAATCTAATCTGACATAGGGAGAAAATAAGATTGTATGGAAATAATTATTTTACCCAAATCATGTTTCAATGAAGCTAAAAATGCCATAAGAACTTGTTATCTTTTGGTTAAGGGTTTTAAAAAAATGTCTTGAAGCTATTTCAGTATTTTTCTGAATAGCCTCAAAGCAAGGCAAAAAGAGGGTATTAGCTGTTTCATGAAAATCACACAATGTAACAATGTGTGCCTTGGAAGTACTCTTCCATCCTCTCAAATCAGAAACCTTTCTTTGTAAAAGGTCACAGACCAAGGAGTTGGGAGACTTGGATTCTTTTATTAACCTGCTGTGTGATTTAACAGATCATTGAATCTCATTTACTTTGACCCTTCAACTCTAAGTATTTTATTTGTTGGTTTCATTAACCAAATTATTGTTGTCTGGTTGGCGCTAAGGATTGAACCCAGGGCCTTGTGCTTGCTAGGCAAGTACTCGGCCACTGAGCTACACCCCCAGCTCTTTCGATTTTTGTTTTGAGAAACAGTCTAAGTTGCGGAGGCTGGCCTCAAACTTGCAATCCTTCTGTCTCAGACTTCTGAGTAGCTGGGATTGCAGGTATGCACCGTCATACCCTGCTGCTTAATGATGCTCTTTAATGAATGGATAATGCTGTATTCATTATTCATATTCTCCTGATAATAGTTGTTGGTTGTTTGACAGGGTTTTTTTTCTTTTAATTTTCTTTCTCCTTTTTTGCACATCCTCTACCACTGAGCCCAGGGTTTTGTTTTTTGAGTGTAGATGCAAATGACATTTAAGGTTTAATTGTTGCATTAAATTACAGATGTGAGTGAAAACATCTTAAGTTTACGCGCTTTTAAATTGAGCAACTGCTTCAACCCTTGGTCCTGGGTTCCGTGGTGGGTGCTTTGCTCTTTTAAGTCTGACTCAGTGCTGGACTGCATTCTTGCAGCCTGAGACAAGTCCTCCCTTCTCAGCCCATCAATGCAAAGCAAATAAAAGTAAAATTTAAAAAATGCTCCCATTAATTTCCCACACATGCAAAACTGTCTTTAATGCTTCCTCAGGTAGACCGGAGTGAGTAAAGGTGAGTTCAGCAAACACAACTGTGGCAGTTTCAGCATGTGACAAACAACACTATATTATGGTTTTGCTGTGTGACATCTGGTGATTATGTTCTCTCACTCACTGAGTTGGAATTCTGCTGCTCCACATTATAGACTATAGAGGAAGACTTTTTATTTTATATTTTAATGATCCTAATGAATTTGGCAGGACTTCCATTAGATTGCTGGTAACAGAGATAACAGAGGCTTAAACAAGATACACGTTTTTGTTTTTCTTTTCCTCTACTGTAAAACAAGCTGAATTTTGGGCTCATGTGGATGCTTCTTAACGCTATCTAGGGTCTTGGAAGTCTTCATCGTCATCACAAGATGGCTAATTCAACGCCAGCCATCACATCTGTGTCTAGAGCAGAAAGACAGAGGAAGAGATCCCTTGTTCCTAGGGAGCTGTTCCAGAAGCTTCCTCACAACACATTCTGCTTGCGATGGGCCTTTGGGAGCACTTAGTCACATGCTCAGCTCCGTCTGCGAAGGACAGTGAGAAGTGTGGATTTTCAGTTGAGTAACTAAGGAAGATATCCTTTAATAGTGCTGTCAGGAAATCAAGGGGGAAGATACAAACATGCTTAACCAAAGTGACAGTGCCTGAGGTCAACACAATTTGCTGTAAAATGTTTATTCCTTATATTATAGGTAAGGGATTGTATACTTAGAGTGGAGAAGCATCTTTCGCTTGCCAAGTTTTATTAAATGTAGCACAGAAAATACTTATTTAATAGTCATAAAAATAAAACCTCAGGTTTTATTTGCTTGTTGTTCCAGGGGTTGAACTCAGGGGCACTCAACCACTGAGCCACCCAGTCCTTTTTATTTTTTATTTTGAAATGGTGTTGCTAAATTGCTTGGGCCCTCGCTAAGCTGCTGAGACTGGCTTTGAATTTTCAATCCTCCTGCCTCAGCCTTCTGAGATGCTGGGATTACAGGTATGTGCTATCCTGACAAAATCTGTTTTTTTTTTTTTTTCAGAAATTAAAATTTGATCACCAGATCAGATATGGCTTAAATTTTTTGAAGGTCTCAGGGTGGGCCTTTTAAAGTTAAAAAAATTATGAATAAATTGATTCATTAAAACTGAGACTATTTCGGGGCTGGAGTGGTGGTTCAGAGGTTTCAGCGCCTGCCTGACATGCACAAGGACCCAGGTTCAAACCCCAGTACCATGTACACAACGAAGTGTCTGAGCAACAAAAGTCATATGAAAAATGGATAAAATTGATTCCTTCTTTCTGTCTCTCACTGTCCCTCTCTCTTAAAAAAATGCTTTAAAAACAGAATATTTCACCCCAAATGAAAATCTGTGACTTCTTTGGAAAAACTGGAAGATCTGGTAACAGAATCCATATTTCCAAAGGCCATCAAATGACTGGGGATGACAATGATTTCCCTGTAGACGCTGCCCTCTGCATCTTGCCATTCATGTCACAGAGAAAGGACTATTGGCCACTTTATCACAGCATTTGTATAATGGTTTTCTGAAGGAGATTTAAAGGGTGAAAAAAGACTTGGCTCCCGCACTATTACCTTTATCAAAAGTAGAATCATAAGAAAAGACTGCTTTTTTCAGTCAACCTGACATTTCTTTTGATTCTTTTCTGGCCGCTGAGGGAAAGACTACTTGTACTATTGAATTTTTAACATAAACTGGATTATGTTGTCATGGAGGGCAAACTCCATGAGAAAAGGGACCTTTGTACCTAGGACAGTGCCTGACACTGGGAGGGAATCCAATGGATATTTGTTGAGGAAATTTATTGAGCACCTACTCTATGAAAACATTACAGAATGCTTTCACAAACGTTATCTCTTTTATAATATTGATGACGTACTTCAAGTGTAGGTCTCCTTATCCCTCTCTACCAACAACACCATGGAGGCTGACACACCAATTGACTTAAGATCAGACCGGCAGATTTCCCCGGAGCCAGGATTTAAATACAAGTCTAACGACTGTCACCTGAACAGTTCTCTAAAACGGCCTTCTCAGATCCACAGTGCAATGAAGATGTTTACAGCTTCATTGTTTTATTTAAAGAGAGAAAGATAGTGAGAGAGAGAGAGAGAGAGAGAGAATCAATTTTTACTGAGTTTTTCACATGGCTTTTGTTGCTCTGACACTTAGTTGTGTACGTGGGTGCTGGGGTTTGAACCCGTGCACTCGCGCATGCCAGGCAAGTGCTCTAACCTCCAAGCCATCACTCCAGCCCCACAGCTTCTTAACCATAAAAGAAAAATTGCTTCTTATGAATTTGTGTGAAACATTCTACATAATTTGCATTCTTCTACTATGCAAATTTTTATCTTTATCTAATAAATTACTGTGGGAAGAAGGAAGGTAAAGCACAGTCTTCCTTCCATTCTCAAAACTCTCCCTGAGAATCTTTCGGTTATTACAGAAAACTATGATATTCCTCAGAAAATTAAAATAGACCAATCATGCAACTAAGTGACCCCTGTGCAGGGCATGTACTCAAAGGAAATAAAATCAGCACCTTGTAAATGTGGAGATATGTGCGTGTTCGTAATTTTTGCAGCACTATTCAGGATAGTCAAGACATGGAAACAATCTAAGTAGCTATTGATGGGCGAATAGAAAAAAAAGGGTAGTATTCAGCCTTTAGAAAGGTGGACATATTACCATTTGCAGGTATGAACATGTAAGACATTATATTAATTGAAATAATCTAGAAGTAGAAAGATAAGTAGTTCATGATCTCACTTATACGTGGAATCTGAAAAAAAAAGTCAACACAGAAACAGTATAACAGTGGTTACCTGGGGCTGGGATGGGAAGGAAAGGAGAAGTCAAAGGGTCCAAAGCTACAGCTGTGTAGGATGAATAACTCTAGAGACCTGAGTTACAGCATGGGCTCATGCTTAATACAGTATTGTTATGTTGCAACTTTGCTAATAAAATAGACTTTGGGTGCTCTTGCCATACACCAAAAATGTAACAATGGAAGATGATGGATATTAATTTATTTCACTATAGTAATCATTCCACTATAAATATGTCTATCAAAACAACACATTTTGGGCCTGGAGTGGGGGCTCAGTTGTTAAAGCGCTTGTCTGGCATGCGTGAATATGGGAGTTTGAACCCCAGAGCCAGGTACACGGTGAAGTCTCGGAGCAAAGAAAGCCATGCGAAAGGCTAAATGAAATTGATTCTCTCTTTCTCTCTCTCATTGTCCCTCTCTCTTAAAAAAATCACACTTTATACCTTAAATATGTACAACAAGCAAACCAAGGAAACTATCGGTAAGTAATTCCTTCCACGATACAATGAGTTAATACCACAAAGAAATGTTAAGTAGGTGAAGTGACAGACATATTAATTAACCTGATTTAGTCGTTCCACTGTGTATACATGTATCATAACATCATGTTGTATCTTAATACTATGTGTAGTTATTGTCATTTAAAAATAAGATAAAAAATTTAAAAATCAGTGAATTAAATAGATTGCTTTCATTAGAGTTATCCTAACATCTCATTTACATTCAAGTTTGTATGTGCACAAAGCAAATGTTTCTTTTGAATTCCATATCCATATTACTTACTAATTATTTCCACTTTTATTGTCCACAAAAATCCCACTCAATATTTTCAAAGGCAACTCATTTGACTGCTTTATAGACCAGCACTTTCCTGCTGTCCCTACTACCGTTTCTGATGATGATGTCATCTACCAACTGTCCAAACATATAATCAATCTAGAATTCTGCAGTTATCTGAGAAAATAAAGAATAGAAAATCAATGCACTCTATAAGAGACAAATTTACAAATCAAATACTTACAATGGTTTGGTCAGCTGTGATAACAGAGATACAAGCCAAGGGTGTCAAGTGCTTTTTCCAACATGGAAAACTCAGGGGTGCTCTATGCAAGGCAGAACAAGGTAAGCTAGTTGAGGTAGAAGTCAGGACTCTAAAACCAAATGGAAACAAAAACAGCCTTAAGCAGAACAAAACAAACAAGCTAACAAGAGTCACATGAGCATGTGTTCTAAAAGGCATGTTTGAAAACCCACATGATGCATAATAGGTTGGAGGTGTTATAGAGTCACAAGCCAATTAAGATGGTCCAGATGGGAGAGGAGCCACTGAACCCAGCAAGGAACCTGGAGATTGACAAGACGTGAGAGGAGGCAGAGAGGGTGCCTCGGACAATTCTCTAAAGTTTTTCTTGATTAAGTGGGAGGAACATGAAACCATTAACCACAATGAACAGAAAATCAAATCAGTTTGGATTGTGGAAGGGTAACGCGTCAGCTTGGAATACTTTGAACTTGAGATATTTGTGGGTGTTTCCAGCAGGTACTTTTCGGTCCCTAAGTTGGAAATAAAGATCCTACTAAAAGTATCCTCTTTTGTTATTCGGTAGTGTGCATGTAATTCATTCCCGGTACTGGAAGCTCACTTAGGTCAGGGGCCACTTCGTTCTGTATGAATATTCCAAGTGTTTTTTCTTTCTTCTGCTCAGTATGGGCATGTGAGGCATTCCCCCTTATACCTCTTTTTAGGGTTTTGTTATGAAAATTAAAATAATCATATGGTAGTGAGGATTACTTTTGTGTGAAATAACAGTCTGTCACATGTGTTTAAATGTATTTTTGTTGTAGCATTTTTATAAATAAGCTGTCATTTTGCGGAACTAATTCTTTTGTCTATTAAGATTTATATTGAATATAGAAACATTCTGTTTTAGTTATTTCATTGGACTTTATGTTTCTAAGATCCATTCATGATGCCTACTGGTTCCTAGTGACCCACAGGTTGGATCTGTCACCGTATTTTATTTATCGACTCCCCAAATATGGCACCCAGGTTGCTCCCAACTCCCTGCACCATAATCAATCGTTTTTTTGTGGTGTCTGCTACCACTATTATCAGATCTTAAGTTCCCAGTTATATACGTTAACAGGAATTTCTTTGGGCTGTATAAGAAGAGAGAAAATTCTGGATTATAGGGTATAATAAGGTATTATATTAAATAAATACTGCTAGGTTACTTTCCTGAACATTTGATCAAATTTGTGATTCTACAAACAATGTACTAGTTCATTGTACATTTTAAACATTTTCCCTTGTCTATTTTACTTACAACAAATGTCTTCTCTCAATTAACATCTTCCCATTAATTTTATATGGTGTCCTTTGGTAAATAGAAAACCTGACAATATAATCTAGTGGGTCTTTTGGAAATTTCTTTATGATATATGCTCTTTGGATTTTATTTCAAAAATCTTTTTCTACCCCTGGGCGATATAGATATTCTCCTATGTTGTCATCTATTAACTTTATGTCTCTGTCACTACAGTAAAGATTAACCCACATGGAGGCTACTTTTGGTGCTTTGGTGTTATGTAGGGACCAGTTTTATTTTTCTCTAATAAAATGTCTGCTTCTCAATGGCACCACTTCATCATTTCTCTGTTTCTTTATGGTGTCTGCTGCCACTTTGACCATATATTAAGTTCCTAGTTTTATATTAGGTTTTTGTTGTTGTTGTTTTTGTTATTTTTTTTCATTCTAACTTAAAATTTTTTAGTGTATTTGTTCTTGTGCAAAAATAACACTGGAAATTCTTTTCAGTCCATCTCCTATTGCATCATATATGTTCCTTTTTTTTTTTTTTAAAGCGTAGTAGACAAGTTTTATTATAGAAAGTAAAGCACAGGGAAAAGAGCAGACTTCCCCCAGAGTGGGGGAAGGGGACAGAACCACCCCCCCCTTTTTTAAAGAGAGGGAGAGAGAGAGATAGAGTAAGAGAGAGAGAAAGAGAATCAATTTGATTTATTTTCTCATCTGGCCTCTGTTTCTCCAACACTTAGTTGTGTTTGTGGTGATGGGGCTAGAACCTGTGTCCTCACGCATGCCAGGCAAGTGCTCCAACCACTGAGCCACCGCTCCAGCCCCAAATATGTTCTAATAAATGTGCATGATGTTTGATATCAGATTAAGAACTCTTACCTTATCAAATGTGACTTAGAATATCACTCTAATATGCCAGTAAAAATTCAAAACAAAATGAAAAGCAAAGAATGACCTGCCAAGAATAGTTCACTAGCTATGCTGTTCATTAGCCCTTTAATCATTTATCCATTTGCACACTCATTCAACAAATGCTATTGAGTGTGTGCTAAGTATTTGGAAACATGATAGCTCTAGGGATATAAGGATGAAACTCCTAAACCCCTAAAAAAGATTACTACAGTCCTTTAAACATATATTTGTAGGGTGGATAGGAGTTAACCAGGCTAGAGTAATGGAAGGAGATTCCAGGCAGAGGAAAGAGCACACCAAAGCTCTTATAGGAGTGGCATGAGTGTAAGGGTATGAAAAAATACAGATGCATTTGTAGGCAGCAGGATTTAGAGGCATGGCAATATTTAGAAGCCAGGACACAGGAACCAACATGACACAGTCAACAAGAGAATGCGCAGGCATAGCTGGCAAGGAAAGAAGAAAACTGGGGGTTAACTGCCAAGAATATGTGATGCCCCAAACAGTGTGCTTCAACAGTTCATAATCCACAGAGAGATACACAATAATATTCATATTGATAATCGCTTATCTTTATAGACTGCTATTTATTTCTCACTTCTTTTTCAAAGAAGTCAACACGATATAAATCTCAGTTAGAGAACACCTCCTGTCCTGCCTAGCTATTTCATAATTCTCAGGTGCTGCCCCTGGGCAAGTGTCTATTCTGTCTGTTTACCATACCATTGTCAAGTGTATAGAGCAAAGACTAAGACATAATAGGTACTCAATAAATATTTGTTTAACTATTTAATTAGTAAAATGAGTGAAAATTTCATAGTTTTAAGGACATACACTTTCATAGATAGCACTCTCAGTGCTGGGGGAGCAGGCAACACGTGAATATATCAGTGAGATCTATTAAAGGAAGTATTTTATGCATCATGTAATTCCTATAATTGTAAATTTCAGCTTGCTTTGTTCAATGCGCTTGCCTCAGAATTCATTTAGTGATTACCATTTTTTTTAAAAAATGAGGAATAATATTTGTACATATCTTTATGGGTATGTTATGACAAATGTGAAATATCACATCAGGGTAATGAGCATTTCCGACTCATCAAATATTAATCTTTGTTATGTATTGGTAATACTGTACTCTTCCTTTCTAATCAGTTTGAAAAGTATCATAGGTTGTTTTAAACAGTTGTGTTGTACATATCTGTGCATAGCTGTGACCAAAATACCTGACAAGAACAACTTAGAAGAGGAAAAGATTATTTTGGTTCAGGATTCCAGAGGTGTAGTCCACGGTTGACTGAGTCCATTGCTCTGGGCTCAAGGTAAGGCAGCCACATCTTAGTGGAAGGGCATGGTGAAGGAGCACTGCTCCATTCCTGATAGCCAGGAAGGAGAGATAGAAGAGAAAGAGAGAGAGAGAGAGAGAGAGAGAAGGAAAGGGGCTGCAAAAAAGCAGATAAGTCCTTCTAAGGCACACATACAGCCCTCCTCCATCACACCCCATCTGCCTACAGTTACCACCTAGTCACTCCACTTAAACTAGCATGGACTGACTAGGTTACAGCTCTCATGATCCAACCAGTTCACCTCCAAACATTCCTGCGTTAACATAGGAGCTTTGGGGGGACACCTTCTATCCAAATCACAATAGCAAGTTTCCCTACTATGTTAAAGAAAAACCAGAAGTCATTTCTCCACTCTTCACTATAGTTTTGATGACCCTCATCAAACTTGTCAATGGCTTGCTTTTATTCCGTGTCTATTAAATGAAAAGTATTGGAAGAAGAATTGATCTATAGTTTCTTTCTTACTTTACCACAAATGTATTTCCAAAATATACTTGGAAATGTAATCCGAATTTCACTTGATCAATACACTTTGTTTCTGTCTTTTCTTCCTCCTCCTTTCCCTCTCCTCTCCTCCTCCTTCTTCTCTTTCTCCTTCTCCTCCTTCTTGTTCTTTTTTGTGCTGGAGATTAAAGCTAGGACCTCATCATGCAAAGCATATGCACTCTACCACTGAGCAACACTGCCAGCCCCATGGTACATCATATTTCACTGAGGCCAATTTTGAAAAGCAAACTTCAAAAAAAATATGCACATTATGAAACATTTCGTTTACTGGAAAATGCAAATTTGTAAAGGCTTTTCTCACATTGGATAGTACTGCGTTTCAGAATTGGTACAGACTTTCAGAAAGTTCACAGGTGGCACAGACTGCAGCCTCTCCCCTGGAGTTCCATACTTAACTCAGTTTTGCCAGATAAGGTCTGGGGTCAGTGTTGAGGGGAGGGAGTTGAAGGATTTGGGAGTGGCCAGTGAATTAGCACTAAAGTTCAGTACCAGACCAAGACAAAGAACCACCCTGGAGAGTGACTGGAAGAAAGGAAATCAGGAGATGCCATGCAAGGATGGTCGATAGGTGGGCCACAGATACAGGACAGTACAGTGTGGGCAAGTGAGATGCCTGCCAAAACTGACATGGGGAGCACTTAGACTGAGCTTAGGGAGCACTCAGAATGTTCCAGGCATTGTTTTGGGTGTATTTTATGCATCATATAATTCAACTCTTGTGACATTCTTAAAGATGACTAATTATGGCCATTTAATTGTGATTAGCAGACATTTCCCTCTCTAATTCTGTCTCTAAAGTAACTAGACAATGTCCTTTAATCTTGCCCCCCACCCAGGTTCATGTCTCTTTTGCTTTTGAGTTCCACCGTAAGATAGACTCCCAGAGACCACACCTTCCTCGTGAGTCCCTCTTTCACAGGATCTGATGGTACAGGTTCAGGCATTGGCAGAAATCCTGTGGTGCAGTAAGCTGCCTCTATATGCACATCGGTGCTAAGTGGGGTATTTACATTGTCTTTATTAAGTTTCTAACTTCTGAAACTTGGCAGGGTAGATTTGGCCCATGTGCCTTGGACTGTGGACTGTTCTTCTCTTTTCTCCTTCCATCCTTCCTTTTTTTTTTCTTTCTTTCTACCAGGAATTGAACCTGGGGGTGCTTAACCACAAAGATCAGTCCTTTTTAGTTTTTATTTTGAGGCAGGATCACCCCACGTTGCTTAGGGCCTTGTTAAGTTGCTGAGGTTGGCTTTGAACTTGTGATCCTCCTGCCTTAGCTGCCCAAGTTGCTAAGATTACAGGTGTGCGCTTCCAGGCCTGGTGACTGTTCCTTTCTTTAAGGACCCTCTGATTTTCTTACTTTTTATGATATCTATGAAATGAAGAACCATTTCCAGCCAAGTATTTCAATTAATCTGTCATAAGCACTCTCAGTAGATTAATTTTGGATGAGGACCATAGACAGCGTCTAGGATTACTTTGAAAATCTTACTTAACAAATGAAAGTGCCTAGACCTGAGAGGTTACTTGAGACACCCAAGACAAACAGGAAGTTGCTCCTTACTTGTGGTCTGTGAACCTTTTGTTACAGAAAAAATGGAAAACCAGCTCATGTCAGTAGAATTATTCTCGTAGCCAATGGACATTCTTAAAAAGAATCAGGTCTACACACAGTTCATTGTCTCTTTAAATTTATGTCAGATGGTTCAAACATGTTTCATCGGGTAATCCATTTCAGTGGCTATCCAGTCTAATCTAAATACGTTCACTAAGTTGGGACACTTATTTTAGAGTAAGTAGTTTATATGTCATTTCTTTGTTTAAAATTTTTTCATCATGAAAGAAACAAAAACCACCATTTTTTTTTTAACCTGGGATCGAATCCAAGGGTAGGTACTCAATCACTGAACTACATCCCCAGCCCTTTTTACTTTTTATATTGAGACAGGGTCTCACTAGGTTGCTGTGGCTGGCTTGGAACGTGCTATCCCCTTGCCTCAGCTTCCAGAGCCACTAGGAGCATAGATGTGTGCCACCAGGCCCAAAACAAACAAAATACCATTTTAATAGTCCCAGTAGGTTACCTGGTGTGAAAGATGACAGTAAATGTCCAAGATAACTTCTTGTCAAACTGTCCTCCTGCCTTCTTCTGGAATGAGGAAAAACATGAGCCATCCTATTAGAGGTTGAGGGACAGGTAGGAGTTTGGAAATATCCTATTGTCAAAGGCTATGATGACAGTCTGAGTAGATTTCTGGAATCTGAAACTAGCTTGCTTCTTGGTTTCTGAAAAGCTTCATGAAGTCATCGTTAAGTCATCAATAGCGTGAGGGGTGTTCATGAAATCAATGCTGGAACAACATTAGGATTAAAAATATCGAAATGTCAACTCGAGTGTCATGCTGATGAGCCAGGCTGATTTTACTTGCATAGGTTCAATGACAATTTTATGGATATGGAGAGACAATGAACTAGCTAATTATGTGACGATGATTAATAAAACAGAGCATGTAAAGAATACATACAGTGCAACACAGGCACTGTTAGATATTATTTTTTAATTTAAACGTGTGCTCAGTAGTACAGTATGTCTGGCTGCGTGTACAATAGTGTTAGGACGGTCAACATTTTCAAGAACTGAAATGGTGTGAGTGTCGTGTATGGCTTTTTAAAAAAGTTTTCTTCAAACATCCCTACAGAGATTTAAACCAAACAAAATATTAGAAGTTTCTCCTTTGTGGTCAGACTTACCTGGTTTAAGTCAGTAATTGAAAAGAGGTTCAGGAGGATGAGTCAGAATGCCATGTCATTGCTATCTGAAGAGCTGAAAGTGCACAACTTTTATACTTTAATCTTCCTGGTTAAGTGCTGCAATAATTCATCCAGTTTAAGTGCACTTCAATTCAAAGTATAAATTACCTTATTCTTTTTCACTTCTTACTGTGAACTGTTGTAGATAGCAGCAGAGAAGGAGGGGATTGGTGGAGGGGGAGAGGAAGGAACTAACTCTCTCCAGCAATTGTTCAGGAGTCTAACACGGGAGAAAAGCTTTAAGGAGGCCTGTGGTTGGCTTTATTTGTGACAAGGGAGGTTCTTGGAGGAAATCAGTAACCCACATTTAGCCAACGCCTTAGGACCTTACATCTAGGACCTCAGTGGACGCATTTTCCATAGCAATTCATGCTTTAATGAATTTTACTTATTTACGTCCCTAAATTATGGCAATTTTCTTGAATCATTGCCATAGTACCAACTTTCCAAAACAAGAGACCCTGAAGAATGGTGAGTCCAGACGAAAGTACCTCTGAACTGCGTTTGGATGTCCCTAGGAATTTAATTTCAGTACAAGAATTAGTAGAAGTCTCCCTGGAGTCTTTATAGGTGGGACTTAGGCAGCGGTGACAAGCAACCTGGCCAGCTCTCGGCGGTTTTTGTGGGTCTGTAATTTCCCCGGCGGGGACCTCCACGCGCCCGAGGGCTGGGCGGGGCCGGGCTGGCCAGCGCACCGGGGAGTGAGTCTTTGTACAGTCAGGGCTTCTGCTGGGCAGGGCCAGCACTAACCCTGCCAGACGGACACTCGGGCGGGGGAGGGGGACATGGGGCATATAGGTGGCGTCCGCTGGTGAGAAACACCTAGCCCAGGTGAAAGGGTGGTGGCCAAAGGGAGTTCCCACCTGTAGAGTGCTTAAAGAAATGAAGACTTAAGAAAATCGCAAGGAGGGGCCGAACGGTGTCTTTGGTAGCGTCTGGAGCCCCACCCTCGGCCAGAGGAAAAGCCCCTTGGGAGAGAGGCAGGCGCTTCAGAGAATCTAGGAAAAGCACCTCTCCGCGCGCTCCGCCGCTCCGCCTCGCACCGCTGCGCCGCGGCCCAGCCTGCACCCGGTCGCCCGGCGGAGCCCTCCCACCCGGCCTGCGGGTGCCTTGGCCGGAGACCTGCCCCAGCCTCTAAATGGCGGCAGCCGGACCCACACGCTCCCGGAGCGGAGCCCTCTGTCGGCAGCTCCTGCTGACCCTCTCGGTGAGTGCCGCGGGGGACTCCGGCTCGAGGAGGGCGGTCCGATCGCGGGGGAGAAGGGGGAAACGGGGAGCTGGAGTTGACCCGCGAAGCTGGGGTTAAGGGGCCTGGCGACGGCTAAACGCGGAGTGGGGTGGGGGGCAGGGGAGGGCAGACAGGAAGAGGAGCGCGACCAGGGCTCCGGGATTCCCAAGGGGAGGGAAGGGTGTCTTGGGTAGATGTAATCAGAGGGTAGAGAGGAGGCGTGAGCGGCGAACGCCCTTCCAAAAGCATAGCCTCTGGGTGCTCGCTGGGGAGCCGGGGAGCGGGTGCGCCAGGGCTGCTCCTCTGCGCCTCTCGCTTGTCCCGGGAGTGCGCATCCCCTCTGCCTCGGTGCCGGCTCCATTGGGTCGAAGAAGGGACTCCTGGCCTTTCGGAGGATTGACCTTGGTGTGTGTTAGAGGTGTTAGGAGAAGAGGGAGAGACTCGAATCTTTGCTCCTCAAGACCGCAGCTGGGCGTGCTCTAGGTGACCATTTGTATAATTTCTACTGTTAAGTGTGTGAGGCTTGCGCCCCCTAAATCTCTGCGGAAATGATAGTCCTGGTCCTTGATTTGTGGTCCTTGGGGGCACCTGGATCCACCCACCCAAGTTCCCTTGCTCCAACTTTTTCTCCCCACTTTGAAGGAACAAAAACTACCTCACCCCTTCCCAGAGCAGGGAGCCAAAGAAGGTGGCCTTATTTAGGACTGGACAGCCCCTTTCCCAGGCAGAAAAGACCGGATTTTGCTGGGTGGACAAAAGGCGATGGAATCCCATGTGTGTGGGTGGGAGTGTAATTCTTGGGAGAGGCTGAGATCAAAGGTGCCCCAGACTGATGAATTTTCCCTGGGTCCCCCAGAATGGAGAAAAGTTAATTTGACAAGGTGCAAAAAAGTGCTCAATTCAACATTTATTCTTTCCTGTTGAGCCTCCACCTTGGGTGTAGGTAAACATTGAAGAACATTGGGAGGAACTCTGAGAACAATGGAAGAATGATTGCTTCTGAGAGTGGTGGAATTATAGCCTCCCTTTCTCGTCTCGGATTTCACGAAGGATTTTTAAATTTTTAAAATTGTAGTTTTACTATTATTAGAATGCCTTTGCCAATGAACTGAATGGACTTAAACCCCCTAACTAAAATTTCCAGGGCGTATTAATCATTTAGGAAGAGCCAAGCATATAGTTAACATTTTACACTTGAGGAAAATAAAAATAAATAACGGTCACAAAATATATTGCAGATGACAGAGGGATGATTTTTGGTTCCTCATTAAGTTGTCATTTCTTTTTAAACCATTGGTCATTATTCTTTAGAGGAAAAGGCATGCTTCAGGGACCATAATGAATAGGTTGCTATGCATATTACCTGCGCTCAGAACTTTCTGTGTGTCATCTCAGATCCTTTATAGGAGAAGGCAGGTTATGAGGGAATGAACTGAAGAAATTGAATCCCCATTCCTTCATCTTAGGTTCAGAGTTGGAGAGGCCAAGAGGGAGGTGGAAAAAAAATCTAGCCCTGGCTGCACTCCTTATTGTACTTTCAAGCTTGAAGGCTTAGTGTGTGTACCCCAAGTTGTTCTGTGCTCTAGTGCATATCTGTGCAAAGCCCAGCCAGCCTCAGGTGGTTGGTGTGGTTGTGAAAAATGTGTACAGAGTAAGGGTGAGATATTAAATAAGAGTGACTTGGAGGGGTGGGGCACCCTTAGAATTGCGCTCTTCCCATACACCTTGGTAATCTTTCACCTTTCCACAAATCAGCTTCTCCACACTTCCCAGTATTGCCTCACTTCATACATGTCTTAACCACTTGAACTTTCTAATTTTAAATACTTAACGAAACCTTTCGTTAGGGATGTCCCTTGCCATTCTTTATACAATTCCATTTTGTAGAGTGTCTCTGTGTTCTTGAAATTCACTCCTCCTCCCTTTTTTTTTTTAACCTTTGTGACCACTCAAGAATCTAACTCTACCTGGTTTTTTAAATGTACTCTTACGTAACAGAAACTTTATACCCATTAAGCAATTCCCCATTTTCCCCACACCAAGGCACCTGGCAAACGCCCTCCTATTTTCTGCTTCTGTGAGTTTGACTACTTTTCCCTCCAATCTTAAATGCTAATTTTCCTTTGGGCTTTATTCTAGGTCCTGTCCTTTGGAATTGATACCGTTTCCTAGACCATTTAATCTACTTCTGTCACTTAAAATATCACACAAATGATGTTTAGAATATAAACATATCCTAAATTAATATTGCTAGGTTAGATGCCACCATTGAACAATAGGCCTTTAAATCTCCACCTTCTACGGGTACTGCATCATTCATTGTCTTCCAAAACAATGCCCTTCTCCTTTAGTGTCCTGTATTTCAATCTATGGTAGGCCTGAGTGCCGTTTTCGTCAAGTAGAAGTCTGGAAGCTATTTTTTCTCCCTTACTGCTTCCACCCCGGAGTTCATCATTAAGTCTTAATAGCTCTGCATTGAAAGATATCTCCTGGATCTGTTCACTTGTATTTATCACTTCTGCTACTAGTTTTTGTTATTACAAATAATGTCACAATGAATAAACTTGACATATGTCATTTTGCTAATGGGAAAATATAAAAATAGACTATCAGAAATGGAATTGACAGATAAAAGTGTAAATGACTCTAAATTTTGGCATATATTGTTCTTCCCTCATAAAGTTATGTATGGGTAGTTGGAAAGTGTTTTATAATAGAGGACATGTCACTAATATGCATATATGCATGATGTTATTAAATAAGAATGACTGATACTACATGAGCTAATCAAAAATTACAGATAAAGTTAAATTCATACTTTATGCAGAACACTACAGAAAACTAAGTAAATGAAATCTGTAAATGTTTAATTTGATATCATATGAGTTACAGAAAAAAATACAAAGAATTTCTATTAATTTGGAGTAAAGCTGGGCATGGCAGTGCGTGCCTGTAATCCTAGCTGCTTAGGTGGCTGAGGCAGGATGATCCCAAGTTTGAGACCAGCCTTGACCATTTAGCAAGATCCCGTTTCAGAATAAAAATTAAAAGGGCTGTGAATGTAGCTCAATGACAGAGTGCGCTTAGGTTCAATAACCGGAACTGAAATCAACAAATAAATCTGGAATTAAAAAGGCCCATCTATGGGGCTGGAGAGGTGGCTCTGTGGTTATGGCATTTGCCCGGCATGTGTAAATACAGGGGTTCAAACTCCAGCACCTATGTACACAGCTAAGTGTCAGAGCATCAAACACCATGTGAAAACTCAATAAAAATTTAATCTATCTCTTTCTCTCTATCAGTGTCCTTCTCTCTTACAAACAAACAAAAAAAGAAGGCCCATTTATGACTTCTTTCAAAAACCAGGTTTTTAAAACTGAGAAAATCAATTATATAAACACACACACACACACACACACACACACACACACACAAACTTTTCATGGCAAAAATCCAAACCAAACCAAACAGAAACACCATCAACCATCTAAAAAGGAAACTGATAAATTGGAAAAAAATGTTTTCAGACCATATTTTAAAAGACTAATGTAGTAAAAAGTTGTTATAAAATAAGAAAAAATATTGACATAAATGTAGCCATGAAAAATTCTCATGAGGAAATAAAATGGTCTTTATAATATAAAACTGTCATAATAAGAAAGATGAATTAAAAACTGCATTAAAATGTCATTTCACACTTGGCAAACACCCAAAAGTTTAACAATACCCTGTGCGGGTGAGAATGTGGATAAACAGAAATTAATATATTGTTGTTGGGTATAACAAAAAGATCCATGTCCTTTCTGACCTGTATTCACTCATATCAGATGTAAATAGAAATTGTTGCACTTTTTCCTTTCCAATTCTTGCATCTAATATCTGCCAGTTCACATACTGATACTGCATTATTTTAATTATTGAGACTTTATAGAATCTTTTAATATCCGCTAGGACTAATATCCTTTCATTGTTCCTCTTGTTCATGATTTTCCTAATTTTAGTTTTTCATATGACATTTTGAATCAGCTTGTTTAATTTAAGGAAATATTCTGTTGAGGTTTTCGGTTTTGTTGGGATTATAAAATGTATAATTTACTTAGTGAGGATTGTTGTATTATGCTGTTGATTTTTCCTATCCGAGATAGTGATATGTCTTTCTTCCACTTTGTGCATGTCTACTTTTATAACCTGCATAAATGCTTCCAGGCTTTCTTCAGATGGGTTTTGGAAGTTTCTTGCTAAGTTCATTCCTTGGCATTCTAACATCATCTTGTTGCTTTTGAAAATGACTCCTCTTACGTCATCGAACTGGTTTTATTTGAGTAGCAATGTGTACATATATATATATTTTTTTTTGAGAGAGAGAGAGAATCGTTTTTTCCTTTTTTTTTATTTTAGTTTTTCATGTGGCTCTCCTTGCCCTGACACTTTGTTGTGTATGTGGTGCTGGGATTTGAACCCGCGTCCTTGTGCATGCCAGGCAAGCGCCATAACTGCTGAGCCACCGCTCCAGCCCCACACTGTGTGTATTTTAATAGTTATTTCTGTTCCCTTAGCAGAATTCTCTTATATTCTTTTTGGTAATGTATTGGCTTATTTTCTTGTATTTCCAGGGGAAATAATAACAAATGCTGACTTTTCCCCCCCTCTTTGTTTGCAATCCATATAGTCTTGCCTAATATACCTTCAGTGTCATGTGAACTAAATATGAGGAACATGGAAAGACTGTTAGAGGGGTTTTTCTGGTGCTGTTCCCATTGGTTATAATTTATAAAACTCACATTGCCAACGAACTCATGAATTCCTGTTTTGAGGCTTTTTAAAAGATAATGGTGGTTATTGAATTAGGTCAGGTGCCTTTCTGCATCTAGGGGGTGATGCCATGGCAGGCCTACTTCATGGCTTCAGGATTGTAGACCAAGCAAGTGTTGTGAATGTGGATCACAAATCCACATATGGTCCAGTTTATCAGTGGCTCAGTGTACGGTGAGGGTTTAGCACTTGGGGGTTCCAGATTAATGTGAAGAGAGTCTTTTCCTCAGTTGTAGATGGGATCTCTGCTTTGATTTCATTCCTTCTCTATAGAAGTCAACAAATTAGAATCTAATGTTTGCTGGTTGGAGTTTGTTTCTGGGTTCCTCTTAACTGCTTCATATTTCAGCTTTATTTTTTAGTTTTGACTTAGCAATTCCTTGCTAATTTTGTTAGCTCTTCGATGCTTTAGGATGCTCAAAAATTACGCCATCCAAGGTTTCTAGTTAGTTTTGGCATGGGGTTTTACCTAGCCTGCCTGCGCTGGACGTGAAAAGCTGTTTTTCCCCCCTTCTGCACATCGCCACACTTACATACTCACCTATGAAGCTCATACGCCGTTGATTTGTCTGAAGCAAATCTTTGGTTTTTTATTGTCTTTAGGAAGGAAAAACCCATATGGTTTGTTAATGCCATTCACAGTCTGTTCCTCACCTGCTTCCTGAATGCGTTTTATACTTCCTCCTTTTTGTATTACTCATGTCAGCCGCTCTACCTTTCTTTCTCAGGTCTGTGGCATCTCTGGCACTTCACATTATGCCCGTCCTGTGTTTTGAATGTAAGCTCTGCCTCCTCTTACCGTGGCTAATTATTGCCATTCTTCAGGTGACCTAATCTGGCCTTAGCCCAGGTTTATGTCCCCTGCTTTCCCGTACTGCCTTCTATTTCCCTGTCATGACTTTTTTTTTTTAACCCTGGAATTGAATGTTTTGTGTGGATCATGTTTATAAATATTTGTTGAACGTATGAATGAATAGATGCGCCTTGCCCCAGTTGTTTTAATACAACCATTTTTCACTTTCTCCACCAGGGTGATCTTCAACTGGTTCACAATTGTCTTTCTTAGAGTCCTGCTGGATCCTCCTAATTGGTCTCTTGGCTTCTACTTTTGCTCCTCCATGGTCTTCTCCACACAGTTAGCAGATATAAATGCCTCATTATACCACTGCACAGACTCTAGACCTGCCGTTGCTTCTTTTTGCAGTAGAACAGAATCTGTTTCTTTCTATGACCCTAAATGATATGCCCCTGAGCGACCTTTGGTTTTGTCTTCTCTCATTCTTCTCCATGCCTCTCTGGCTGGACTACCATGACCTCCTGCTTGTTCCTGTCACAGCAGGGAAGGTCTGCTTCCAGGGCCTTGCTGCTGGTCTTTGCCCCAGCTAGAAAACTTCCCCAGTTAGGGAACCTCCTCACTTCATTTAGGTTTCTGATCTTCCCTTGCTCATCTTCTTTCTGCTTCATTTTTCTCATAACCTTTGTCTATGTGACATTTGTATGTTTATTTTTCTGTCTCTTAATACAGTGTAATCTTTACTAGGATAAGGGCTTGGCTTTGTTCACTGCCTGTAGCCCTTGACTCTGTTGAACATCTACTAAACAACCAATAAATATTGCTTGAATGAGTAGGATGCAGTCTGTCAATCACCTTGAACTGGAATCCTTGGAATCTCCTGATTCTGTTCCTGTTCGCTTTCAACTGCCAGTGGAAATTCTTCTCTTAATTTCCAATTCAAATGCAGCCTCTTCACTGTATCCATCTTTAGTTTCCAAGTGAAATATAATCTCTCTTATCTGATTCTTTATACATAATTTAAATTGGATGATTACAGGTTCCTTAATGTATATTGAAATTGAAAATTTCCATCCAAACTTAGATGGTGATATGTTTGTGGACTTTGTAAATAACAGACTATAAATGCCAGTTAGCTTTGTTGTTTTTTGGTCAAATAACTTCGCAGAACTGTAGAACAAAGGATGTAAATCTTTCAGTAACAACCATTGTAATGTTTTAGACAGAATATAAATTAAATTTTTATATATTCAGATATATGTTGTATTGGGATGGATTCATCATAAATCATTACACATTAGTAAGTAAACTATTTTCTAAAATAACCTTAACTTTCACTTATGAGAAAATGCATCTTCACAATAAATTCATATATCAAAGAGGGGCATTGTTTGTGTGGAGTAATAACACATAAATACTCACCAAATCACCCCATGGCTATAGGTAGTGCTTTTCTTTAAAAGCATTGGGAGGCTGGGCATTGTGGCTCAAGCCTATAATCCCAGCAACTCAGGAGGCTGAGGAAGGAGGATCGTAAGTCCAAACCCAGCCTCAGCAACTTATGCCCTTAGCAACATAGTGAAACCCTGTCTCAAAGTAAAAAACAACAACAAAAGGGCTAGGGACGTGGCTGAGTGGTTAAGTGTTCCTGGGTTCAATCCCTGGTCCAAAAAGAAAAAAAAGAGGTATCAGGGTTTTGTTTTGGAGATATTGATTTGGTATGGTAACTCATAGGTGATTAAAAATTTGTTGAAACAATTTGCTGGCTCATTAAATTCATTCTTATTCCACATTCCTATTTATATAGTTGTGCTGTCTTCTTAATAGTTTTGTGTACTCTCTCACATAGGTTGTTGAATCCTTTCTAGATCCACTAAGTTAGTTAGTGAAGTTACAGTTAAATTCATTTCTTAGAATAGAAAACAAAGCTTACAAGGGTACACGATTCTCTTGAGTTTGTGTGCTTTGTGAAAAGGAGAGCTACGGCTCCTAGTTTGTTTTATTAATCCCTTTGATATAGTTTTTTTTTCTGATTTCTTTCCCCAGTATTTGTTTTCATCTTATTTTGGTAATTATATAAACTGATTGAAAATTATATAAATTTTATGCAGTTATGAATGCATTTATATATTCAATATTTATCTGTGTAATTAAATGTACATTACTTACTGTATAAACCAAATTTATATAAACCACGTTCACTTTAAGAAGATCTTTTTAAGGCATAACCTGGATTTTTTTTTTTAGATCTTAGCATTTGCCTGTGATGCCTGCAAACAGGTGATACTACATGTTCCTTCCAAACTAGATGCTGAGAAACTTATTGGCAGAGGTAAGAAACTGCTGAAATGCACAATTATCCTAATTTGGTATGATCTGTTAAAAGTTAGTGTAACTTTTAGAACTCTAACTGTATTGGACAGTAGTTAAAACTAACATAGTCCATTATCATTTGTAGTCCATGTGGTGTCATGCCGCTGAAAGAATATTATTCTTTATTTTAAAAGCCTGTGATTATTTGAGGATTACAAGATTAAGTTTGAGGGGCAGGAGCAGCGGCTTGGCGGTTATGGGGCTTGCCCCGCATGCTCAAGGTCATGGGTTCGAACCCTAGTACCACGCACACAGTGAAGTGTTGGAACAACAAAAGCCAATGAAAAACTGAATGAAATTGATTCTCTTTTTTTCTCTCTCTCACTGTCTCTCTTGCTGTTAAAAAAAAAGATTTAAAATATTTTTAGTATTTATATTAGATGGAAGATATGCTAAACATGCTTCTAAGAAATTGAGAGACATTGAAACTATTTCTTAAGTTTAAAGGTTTTTTCCCCGCTCTGGATTTTCATCATGAAACATTTTGACAGCTTATGGCATTTTATTTCCACAGACTGTTTTTATTTTTTTTATCTTTTTATATAATGCAGATATAAAGAAAGGTCAAATTAGTAAGAACAAAGAATACCATGAGCATTTTACAGAAGATGTAAGAAGTTCTGTAATATTTTAACTTAATAATCACTAATTGTAATCAGCTAGATTCTGCTTAACTTCAGGTATTCCTATGTGTTACTCTATAGCTAATTTCAGTTCATAAAGAAAAACTTTTTCATTGTTGCCTTAAACGTCATTGTTAGCTTAAACATTCAAACACTGGAGTTCACATGTCTTCATTTCCAGACAAACCTCTTTTAAAAGACTGTAAAGTAAGAATTAGAAGTGATATATGTGTTTAAGCACAATGTATCCACATAGTTTCATATGTCCTTTTAAAAATGGTAAATATACTAGAGTGAGTGTAATTTAAGTGGCTTTACAGTTAAACTATATGTTGTTGTGTTTCACCTTACAAACGATTGCTATGTTTATTTTATACAGTTAACCTGGAGGAGTGCTTTAAATCTGCAAACATTATTCACTCAAGTGATCCTGATTTCCAAATTTTAGAAGATGGTTCAGTCTATACAACCAATGCTGTTCTTTTGTCCTCGGAGACAAGAAGTTTTACCATATTGCTTTTCAACACAGCCAGCCAAGAGGAGAAGGAAATATCTGTCCTTTTAGAGGGAGAACCACAGGTATATGGGACTATATACATGAAGTTTAATGATGTCTTGTCTTTAGACTTCACCAACATTACCAGGGAAGAAGTGGAATCAGAAAAGATGTGAAATAGTTTGGTTTGAAGATTGAAAACCATGAAATGACAGTGTTTAGGTGGAAAAGCACTGTACACAGTAGTTTGTTAAATGCTCTCGTTCCTTCTCATTTGGAACATGAAAGGAGGAATTGGGATCAGCTACAACATGAGAAATTGAGATTAGACACAAAGACTCATTTGTTGGTCTTTACTATAGCATGAAGACTGTGTCTCTAGGTAAAGAAAAACATTTTATTTTTCTCATGCATTTTAGCATAGCTTGTAGTCTTAGGAGATAGATGGCTATTTTAGGAGGAGCTTTGTACCACATGCATGTGTGTCCCCTTGTGACACCCAAGATCATCATGACTTCTATTCACCGTCGGCCATTCCTCACTGCGGTAGTTGAGAGTTGTCACCGTGTTTCTTTCCTCATTCTGACACAGATCTCTCTGTTGGTCCCCTGGCTCTGCTTAGTTACTGGTGAGTGGAAGATGCTTATGCTAAATGTGGAAGGGCACGAACTCATTTTCTTTGCATCTCTCTCCTCCAATAGTTTTGCATGGCAATGTGGCAACAGTAATTTTCTTTTTAGTTTTGCTACCAAGCTTCCAATTCCACCTCTTTTTCTTCCGTATTTCCACCAAGTTCTTTTCTCAAGAGGATTGTTGCAATAACAGCTAGGCAGCTATCTTTTTTTTTTTTTATCATTATTATCTTTATGCAGTGTTGATACTTGGTTTTGGTTTTCAATCACTACCATGGTCTTATACCTCCCTAGCTAATCCTTATGAGAGAAGATGTGTCATCTTCTAATGTTTGAGAATGAAGTAGTCACTGACTTTTTTTTGGTATGTGTTTCTTCTAAATCAAGGTACAAAAGAAAAGACATTCTCAAGAAAAAGTTCTAAGACGTGCCAAGAGAAGATGGGCTCCTATTCCTTGTTCAATATCAGAGAATTCCTTGGGTCCTTTCCCACTTTTTCTTCAACAGGTACAACTTATTTTCCTTCTGCTGTAGAAGTCCACTGTTTCTATCTTTAAAAAAATATTGACACTGAATATGCAGTTATTTATAAATGATTGTGTCAGGGTAGAGGAGGCGTCTCAATGGTATAGCACTTGTCTATCATACATGGGGCCCTGGGTTTAGTTGCTAGCTCTACAAAAAAAGGTAGGTAAAAGTATTTTTACATAAATATTTGGTTGCATGGGTAATGTGTATATACATTTCAGCATGTGGATGCAAATATGTTTCTTTTTACCTGCGTGCACTTTTTTGGTGGATTTATTTATGCAAAGACTAGCTATCAAACTGTAAAACCTATCTAGTACTTTTAAACACATTTCTTTAGTGATTTCTCTCTGTCTCTTAATCAACAAGGAAATCACAGAGCAGGCATAGCCTGGAAAAATCCCCAACTGTCCTCCATAATAAAAAAGGATGAAATTTCAAATGCATGAAGGAGAATGACACATGGGCTTTGCCATTGCTTGTTGCCAAGTCCATTTATTAAATCGTATCAAATCCGCATTCTGCCTTTCTCTTTTTAACAGGTAGTGGAGACCCCAGCTGATCTTATCTCTTTCTAATATTAGTGACCATTACCATTCAATCTATAACTTGGGTTTCTTTTCCTTCAGTTCTTGAAATGGTGAGAGAGAATCCTGCTTTAAAACCCACCAACAAATTTAATGTAGTTGAGAGGACAACAAATTAAAGTCAACAAATAAATTGTTAGGAAATAATTGTATTAGTTGTCCTGAGATAATGACAGTCAGGTTCTCACAGAGAAAATGGAAACAACTTGGAGGAAATTTTCTTTCTGATTCAACAATCAAATATCACCCTTGTCAGGATATTATTTTATTTTTATTCTCTCTGATATGTACACTCAGCTCCTATAATAAGGAAGAAAATCATGAATAATAAAACTCATCAAGGAAATATATACTTTAAACCCAGTTTCTTAACTATTTTGTCAGATATAATAAAAACTTGGTTTTATTTTTAGAAAACTGCTGAAAATTTTTTCATGCTCAGAATATTTTTTGTTTTTCAGGGCTGAGGAACGAACTCGGGCCTTGCACATGCTAGGCAAGCACTCTGCCACTGAGCTAAATCCCCAACCCCTCAGAATTTTTTTTTTTTTAAGAGACAGAAGGACAATGAGAGAGAGAGAGAGAGAGAGAGAGAATCAATTTTTATTGAGTCCTTCACATGGCTTTCGTTGCTCTGACACTTAGTTGTGTACGTGGATGCTGGGGTTTGAACCCATGTACTTGCGCATGCCGGGCAAGCGCTGTAACCGCCAAGCCACCACTTCAGCCCTGAATAGTTTGTTTTTTAATATAGGAAAATGTTTTAAATGCTTGGTTCGCATAGGTAACAGTTAGCCTTTAAAATATTCCTTAGTGGGGCTGGAGTGGTGGCTCAGCGGTTACGGTGTATGCCTGGCATGAGCAAGGACGTGAGATCAAACCCCAGCACCACGTACACAATGAAGTGTCTGAGAAATGAAAGTTACATGAAAAGCTAAATAAAAATTACCTCTCTCTCTTTCTCTGTCCCCTCTTTCTTAAAAAAAATAAAATATTCCTTAGTTATTCTAGAAAGCTAGCATGCAAATATATTATTTTGCACCTGCCTTGTTCTTAAAATTTCTCAGTGATGAGGTTTCTGTATTCTATTGCTTGTTTTTGTTCGTACATATAATAAATTAAAGAGGGCAATATTTATTGTAATAAAATGAGAATGCAATTGTATAAATAATACAAGTGAAAGTTCTGCTGAAATAGAAACTTGGCCTGTGTTTATAATATGTACTCTCTAGGTTCAGTCTGATGCAGCACAAAACTACACCATATATTATTCCATCAGAGGGCCTGGAGTTGACCAAGAACCTCTAAATTTATTTTATGTGGAGAAGGATACTGGAAACCTGTACTGTACTCGTCCTGTAGATCGTGAGCAGTATGACTCTTTTCAGGTAAAGTCTAACGTTTACGTATTGTGTTAATGGATATTAAGCTTGGCCATTGTGTCTATGTTTCTAATTGATTTACCCTTTTCTGTTTTCTGAATTTGTCATTGATGCTCTGGCTTATCTGATAGCACAGCTTGACTTGAAATGAAAGGAATTTTCCGTGGTTAAATAAAATTATCCTATTAGATTGTTTCTGATATTATGGTTTTACCCTTTGTTTTTCTTTCTAAAGAAAAAATAAGTACCATTTTGAGAGCAGCTATTGAGTTGGTAGAAAAAAATCTGTGAACCTCATAATGCAGAGATAACATAGGCAGTAAATGAGGCTCAGAAGTGACATAAACCTCAGAACCTTTGCAATCAGAGAGAATTAACCTAGGAGGAGAGTGGACAGTACTTACTGCAGCTTATCCAGTCTTCTTCAGCCGCTGCTTTTCTTCCAGTGGTGGAATGTGAGTTCACATGTAAGAACTTGACCTCACGCTGGCTTGATTTCCCAGAAGGACCTGGTCATCTTACTTAACTTGGTTTTAATTATTTTACATCTATTTGGGATGAATTAAGTATTCATCAGGAGACCAAATTAATCCAGTAGACATACAAGCTTTGAATTGAGTAGTTAGCTTTAGGATTGCTATGTCATGACCCTCTAAGTACTTGTAATGTTTTGCTCTTTCTGTAATGCCTGTTATGAGAAAAGTTAGAATTGACATTCATGTTATGGAATCAAAAGAACTACATGTTCCGTACATAATTTGTAACCATTCAATTTTTCTATTTCTAGTCTTTTTTTTTTCTTTAAGAGAGAGAGAGAGAGAGAATCAATTTCATTTCAGTTTTTCATCTAATTGTCATTGCTCTGACACTTAGTTGTATATGTGCTACTGGGTTTCAAACCTGGGTCCTAATCCATGCCAGGCAAGGGTGATACTGATGACGGTGATGTGGATGTCGGGTTCGTGTCCTCTCGGAGTCGAAGAATGAAACCAAGGGACAGCGAGGCAAGCGTAGTAGACAAGTTTTATTATAGAAAGTAAAGCACAGGGAAAAGAGCAGACTTCCCCCAGAGTGAGGGAAGGGGACAGAGCCGATGGGGCAGTGAGGTTTGCCCCTTTTATATGACGTCCTCTCCAGGATTGGTCACTGCTTCCCTGCCCCCTGTACCTAGCACACAGGTGCGGGGAATTCTGGTCCAGTCTTTGATCCATGCCTTAGGCTCTTTGATGGGTGCCTTAGGCCAATAGAAAGAATGTGGTTCCTTGCTTAGCAGCAGGGAGTGTCTGCATCTGGGCCTATCTTGTCAGACCCTCATTAGCATTGGGGGATGTCTTTGCCTTCTCGGGAAAGATGATCTCCTTACCAACCCACATTGCTCTGCCTACACTGAACTGCCCAACTTTTTCTGCCTCAGTACCACTGAGCCACTGCTCCAGCCTCCTATTTCTAGTCTTGCTTTTTTTTTTGCAAGGGATTGAACCCCCACTCAAACACTTAACCACTGAATCAAGATCCCAGCCCCTTTTCCATTGTTCACTAAGTTGCTTAGGGCCTTGCTGAGTTGCTGAGGCTGGTCTGGAACCTGCCATTTCCCGCCTCAGCCCCGCAGTGGCTGGGATTACAGGTGTGTGCCACCTTACCCAATCTGAGTCTTACTTTCTAACTTAAAGAGTTCTTAGGAAAGTACTTGTCTAAAAATAATGATTGATATGTGTGGGGTTCTAATTAGTAGAAAACACAATAATATGCAGTTAAATTCATCTCAAGAATTTTGTAATCCTGAAGTTAAGATCCTGAATTTTGTATTAAAACCCTTGTACCTTAAACTTTCAAACAAAGCAAAACAACAACAACAAAAAAGTCCCTCAAGCTTTTTTTGGAAACTAATAATTACTTCACCCTGGAATTAGCTGTTTTGACATTAAAGTTATTCCCACACTGAAAAAATTAACAAATGATAAGACAAACATTGCGATCCTGAATAGTCTCCATATTAAAGTCAAGGCAAGTTTGAACCATACCTTATTTTAGAAGATTATTTGGTGGCTCAGTGATAATGGCTGCCTTTAGCATTTGTAAGACCCTGGGTGTGATCCCCGCCACTTGTATGATTGAGTATACAAAAAAAAAGATTCTTTTCAGCTTTTTTTCTTGTTTTGCTCAATTCTCAGATTACTGCCTTTGCAACAACTCCAGATGGGTATACACCAGAGTATCCATTGCCCCTGCTAATCAAAGTAGAGGATGAAAATGATAATGCTCCAGTTTTTACAGAAACAACATACATTTTTACGGTTTTTGAAAATTGCAGAATTGGTGAGTATCCGCTTTGATGATATATGGCAAATTTAATGTGTTCCAATTCATGAGTTGAATTTCACTCTGACCACTGGAAAGTAGCGAATCATGGTGGCAAAAACAAGGGACACCACATGGAATTTTACTCCGCCTTTCATTACCTTGTGTGACATTGGTCAATCTTCCTAGCTTTGAAAAGCCTTAATTTCCTCATCTGTAAAATGTGTTATCAGTATACCAGATTATTATGAAGTCAAGTCTACATGAAGCATAACACATGTGGAATGTAAAGCACGGTGCTTCGGAGACGGGCGTTAATAAAAGTTATTTAGCCCTTGTGTGTGAGATTAAATAAATGCTTTTAAGAGAACGTCCTCTAAGAAAGAAGTCTCTGAGCACTTGGAAGTAGTCTTTTTTAAATTTTAATAAGAAATTTATTTGTTGAACAATCAAACATGCTTCTAACGAAACAATAGAATATATATATGTGTGTATATATATATATATATAAATTCTGAAAATTAGATTGGATGTAGTGTTGATGGTATCTACTGGTGTTCTATGATAGTTCAGTAAGTGGTGATTCTGGGCATGATTATCAAAGTCATTGAGAATAATACAAACATTTTCTGTCTTGGAAAAGTGGTCCATTTTAGCTGGAAATCAGAATGCAGTTTTTGAGACATCCTTTAGAAAGACTTAACTCCACCATTAATTAAAAAAAAAAAAGCCCATATGTTTAAGTATAGGATTGCAAATAGAAAAAAGTTACAGTACAATAAGAATTTTTTTTTAGTTTAGAAATGCAAAGTTCATGGAGATATAGTATCAATATTTATAAACTTATACATTACACGCAATAAAATGGATATGATCACCAAATTCCAAAAATGTTAGAACGCTAGGATATTGAAAGGGAAGTGATGCTTTATGTTGAGGTATGCAAATTTATTATGTGAGCCATGACCCTAGTATATAATGAAGTGGTGCACAAGTTTCTTTTTTTTTTTTTTTTTTTTGAGGTAGGTGGAGAGGAGTTGAAATAAAGGAGAATTTCAATATATGCAAACTGTAAAATTAAATAGGATGTCCTTTTCCTACGCAGATTCTACCGTGGGACAGGTGTGTGCAACTGACAAAGATGAGCCCGACACGATGCACACTCGTCTGAAATACTCCATCCTGGAGCAGTTGCCGCCGTCCTCGCCCGCCCTCTTTCGTATGAATCCAGTTACAGGTGTGATCACCACAGCGTCATCTCAGCTTGACAGAGAGGTAACATAGTTATTAACAAGTAAAACTTGACTGTAATGTGGCATTTTAATAGTACAGGTTAATTATTCCTAATCTGAAAATCCAAAATCCTAAACGTTTTGAGCAAAGGTATGACATCACAAAGGGGAAAGTCCACACCTGACCTCATGGGGCAGGTCACAGTCAATACCCAGGCATAGTGATGCATGTATAGTAAGCAGGGTGCTGTGTCACATGCCAGTAACTCCAGGGATTTCGGAGGCTGTGGCAGGAGGATTGCAAATTGGAAGCTAGCCTCGACAACTTAGTGAGGCCTCAGTCTTGAAATAAAAAGAAGAAGAAAAGTTTGGAGATGTAGCTCAGTGTTAGAGTGCCCCTGGGTTCATTCCCCAGTACCCCAAAATGAACAAACAGAGCAACAGCAGCAACAATGAAAAGCCATAGTCACAAGACACGTATGAATAAATATAAATGAGTTTTGGGTTTAGACTCGGGTCCTGTCACCAAGTTTTCTCATTATACGTAGGCAAACATTCCAAAATCTGAAAAATCTGAAAACAAAACACTTCTCCTCCCAACTATTTCAGATGAGGAACACTCAACCTGTACCTGGATATCTCTATACCACCTGTAGATGTATTTTTGAAAATCATGATGTTAAAAAAAGCTTAGGAGGAACTGGAGCGGTGGCTCAGTGGTTATGGTGCTTGCCCAGCATGCGTAAGTACGCAAGTTCAAACCCCAGCACCACATACACAACGAAGTCTTAGAGCAACGAGGGCCACTTGAAAAACTAAATAAAAAAATGTTTCTCTCTCTCTCTCTCTCACTGTCCCTCTCAAAAAAAAAAAAAAAGCTTAGGAAAATTATTATTATTATTGCTATTGTTAATATTATTGCTGTGTGGGGATTGAAGCCAGGGCCTTATGGAGCCAGGAAAGAGCTCTACCATTAAGCTATTCCTACAGTCCTGGAAGATTGTTATTTTAAGTAAGTTGATCTTCCAGGGTGCTAATTTTTCACCACTAATTTGTTCAATCCTGAATTTAGTGTTTTATGAACCAAAGTTTCTAATCTAAACATACTTACAGTATTAAGCATGTAAATGTCAGATATGAAAAGTGAACCTTTTGGTAACATCAGAAATTTGTTATCTTCTTCTATCTCATGATCTCTTCAACAGTCTTATCTATCCCTTTCCCCTACATGGTTGAAAAGAAGTCTTTATCTCTCTAACATTAGGTTTCCATGTTCAACTAACCGCTGGGAATACTTGTTTTGATGTTTCACAGGTCCTTAAGATATATCTAAAATGTAACTTGTCTTCTAAATATGCTCTTTCCCATATTTTTTAGATAAAATGATATTAATAAATCTCCAAGTAATAAATTTTCTATTGATACCTTGGAATCATATTTTCAAAGTTATATATATATTTTTTTTTAAAGAGAGAGGGACAGTAAGAGAGACAGAGAAAGAGAGAAACAACTTTATTTAGTTTTCCACATGGCCTTAGTTGCTCCAACACTCAGTTGTATACGTGGTGCTGGGGTTTGAACCTGGGTCCTCGTGCTTGCCAGGCAAGCGCTGAAACCGCTGAGCCACCGCTCCAGCCCTCAAAGTTATATTTGATTTTGACTTTTACCCTCTCAATGAAATCACTTTCCAGAACATGTGGATATTATCTCTGAGATTATTTTATGATTATATTGTCTGTTTCCACTGTGACTACCCTAGTTTAGTCAATTCATGTACTTATTCAACCATTATTTCTTCATCAAACTTTAAGCTTATGAATTTTTGTAGCAGTTTGTCCTTTGTATTAATTTATGTTCATTAATCTTAAAATATAGTAATATGTGATTATTTGATATTTCTTTGAGTCTTGAAACTTGCTGTAGATTCATCTCTTCTTGTTTCCTTTTCCTTCTCATGAATGAGAGCAGTGATCTTCAAAATTTTTGGCTCAGGACCCCTGTACATTCTTAAGGATTGTAGAAGATACAGAAGACCTTTTATTTATGTGGGTTTTGCATTTATTGGATTTACTCCATTAATGTTAAAAACCAAAGATAGTTTAAAGTATACTTATTCAAAATAACAACAAAAGTGTTACATGTTAACACAGATAGTATTTTTATAAAAATAAGTGAATTTTCCAAAACCATACACAATTTGGTGAAAAGAATGTCATTGTTATGCATTTTTCAAAATCTCTTTCCTATCTGGTTTAATATGAGATCGGTGGATTCCCATATCTCCTGCTTTCAGTCTATCATAATATGTAGTTTTAGCTGAAGTGTATAAAAGACATTTGTCACGGAAAGAAGTTAGAAAAGAGAGCATTTTAATAGTAGTTTCAGATGACTGTGCCTATTCTGTGATATTAAATCAAAATTTAACAAGTGGTAGTTTCCTTTTTTGCAATGTGGACTCTGAAGCCTTACCAAAGAACTTTCGTACTTTGTTTAGGATAATAAAACTGTGTTTCTTCTTCCCTTTCTTTCTCGGTAATGGAGATTGAACTCAGGGTGCTTTGCTGCTGAGCTGCATGTTCCCCAGTCCTTTTTTTTTTTAAAGAGAGAGGGACAGTGAGAGAGACAGAGAAAGAGAGAAACAACTTTATTGAGTTTTTCACGTGGCTTTAGTTGCTCCAACACTTAGTTGTGTACGTGGTGCTGGGGTTGAACCCGGGTCCTCATGCTTGCCAGGCAAGCGCCGAAACTGCTGAGCCACTGCTCCAGCCCTCCCCAGTCCTTTTTTATTTTGAGACAGGGTCTCACTAACTTGCTGAGGCTGGCCTTGAACTTGGATCCTCCTGCATCGCCATAATTCCAGGCATGTGCCATGACACCTGGCTAAAACTTCATTTCTTTATCAGCAGATTGATTATTTTCAATAAATTTCAATTTGCTGTGAAGAAAATACATAATCCCTTCTGAAAGTATAGCAACACCATGGTTTTAAAATTTTTCAGTAGATATAGGCCTTTATTTTTTAAGTCTACCTGATAGGTTATGAGGGAGGAATAGATCAAGAAAATTATGTATGTAAAATTATGGGAAGAAGGTGGCTTTGTAAGAGAAGCAGGAATATTTTAGGTGGAAAGTTAGGGTAGATTTTCATGTATTATTTTATCTTAGAAAAGGATATGCATTAGGTAGGAAAAAGGATCATTATAAACATTTTATACAGGAAATATAGGCAAAGATATTTCCCCTCACCCAAGATTGCATGTGTGGTTTTTTTGGGGGGTGAGAATGGAACTTAAGCCCCCTAAGGTTCAGTCCAGACAGCATTATGACATTGTTGTTTTTATCTTTCTGTATCTCTATTTCTCTATTATTTGTGATAAGAGGAACTGTTATGAGAAGCACCTATTAAAGTAGCAGTGAGGCTTCTGTAATATCTGATGGATGGGAAGCCCTAAAAGCCAGATTCTGTGTTTCATGTTACATTGCTCCAGACCTTTATTTTTCATACCAATTTTTTTTAAAAAAGAGAGACAGAGAGAGAGAGAGAGAGAATCAATTTTTATTGAGCTTTTCACATGGCTTTTGTTGCTCCGACACTTAGTTGCGTACATGGGTGCTGGGGTTTGAACCCATGTACTTGCGCATGCTGGGCAAGCGCCGTAACTGCCGAGCCACTGCTCCAGCCCTTTTCATACCAATTTGATGATCTTTTTTATAAAGTAAAGTAACTCCTTAAAATCTTTCTCATAAGCCTTTCATTTTGTTTATTACAGACTTATAGGAGTCACTGCTGTATATATATATATATATATTTTTTTTTTTTTAA